>CAUYSK010049297.1:0-23870 GCA_963575035.1 Avahi laniger
AGGAGTTCAAGACCAGCCTGAGCAAGACCCCACTGAAAAATTAGCCAGGCATGGTGGTGCACTCCTGTAGTCCCAGCTGCTGCGGAAGCTGAGGCAGGACCATGAGCCCAGGAGTTTGAGGTTGTGGTGAGCTATGATGACGCCACTGCACTCTAGCCTGGACAACAGTGCCAGACTGTGTCTCCCAAAAAAAAAAAAGTCAGCTAAAGCTTTTACTTTTGAACTTTTCTTGAATGGTAAAAAAGAAACTCTTGATGCTGTCCCTTGCTTTGGCCATTTTTTGCCTCCTCTGTCATTTAGCTCTACCCCCTGTATGATCTTCTAATCTCTGCTAATAGTTTTTCCTGAATTATGGTTCATCCCATAATCATTCTCACTCTAGGTTTCATTTTATTGAATCTTACCCTCCATGCCTCCTTAGCTTCCTTTTCTTATGCTGTATAAAAGTTTTTTGTTCTTCCCCTCCTGGCATTCCCCTTATAACTTCATCTGTCTCCCTTTATAAAAAGCACCTCTTTTCCTTTGGCTGCTGCTTCTCTCCTGTAACACTTGTATCTATTAATATTCCCAATGTTTATACCTTGATTGTTTTTGTTAAGCTACTTCTGGTTTTTATTTAGTCAAATTTTATTTTATTTCATTTCATTTTAGTTTTTATTTTAGAATATTATGGGAGTACACGTTTTGGTTACATAATTTGCTTTTTTTTTTTGAGACAGAGTCTCATTCTCTTGCCTGGGGTGAGTGCCGTGGCGTCAGCTTAGCTCACAGCAACCTCAAACTCCTGGGCGCAAGCAATCCTTCTGCCTCAGCCTCCCGAGTAGCTGGGACTACAGGCATGCGCCACCATGGCCGGCTAATTTTTTCTATATATATTTTTAGCTGTCCAATTAATTTCTTTCTATTTTTGGTTGAGACAGGGTCTCTCTCGCTCTTGCTCAGGCTGGTCTCGAACTCCTGAGCTCAGAACGATCCGCCCGCCTTGGCCTCCCAGAGTGCTAGGATTACAGGCATGAGCCACCGCGCCCGGCCCATAATTTGCTTTTGTATAGTTTAAGTCAAAGTTATAAGTGTGCTCTTCACTCAGATAGTGTGCATCGTACCTGTTAGCTGTGAATTTACCCATCCTCTCTTCCCCCCCCCCCATTTAGTCAGATTTTAAATAATATAAATACATTACAAGGTGGTAGTCAAGAATTGTCACTCCTAAGGAGTGGCAGTGACTGTGAAGAACCCATGATAACTGGAGAGCAGTTCTGCATCTTTGATCTTTTATCTGAATGTTACATTTTTTTCTTATACCCTAGGCTCAAGGACTTTCACTGATATGGCTCAGACTACCCCAGAAAGATATGTTCCATTGCTAAGCTGTGCCTCTCAATGGAGGTACTTTGGAACAGCCTAAAAGCTTCTGTTCTTTTTACCATTTGGCCATTGGAACTTAACTGATAACATATTTGTTGAGTAGGCACTATGTATCTAGAATTATGGGAGTACAAAAGAAACATGCCTCGTAAACAAAAATAATGAACATTTATTAAAATCATATTTAGATCCACAAAGAATTTTCAGTAGGCTTAATTCATGTAAAACGAACATATATAAAGTTATTAATTGGCACTTGATTATTTGATTAGACTTTTTAAGTAATTTCTAAAGCAGTATGGATTAGTAATAAAATGAAAAGCAGCTCAGACTTTAAAATCAGAGATGTTAAACTTGGAGAGACAGTTTGTCATAAATGTGCATTCTCAATGTGATCCTTTTTTTCTTTCTTTAAGCAACCTTTCACATAATAGGCGTGTGCCAAAAATTGGTCCTTATCCAGATTATTCTTCCTCCTCGTACATTGAAGACTCTATCCATCACACTGACAGCATTGTGAAGAATATTTCCTCTGAGCATTCAATGTCTAGCACACCTTTGACTATAGGTGAAAAGAATCGAAACTCAATTAATTATGAACGTCAACAAGCACAAGCTCGAATCCCCAGCCCTGAAACGAGTGTCACCAGTCTGTCCACCAACACAACAACCACAAACACCACTGGCCTCACTCCAAGTACTGGCATGACCACTATATCTGAGATGCCATACCCAGATGAAACAAATCTGCATGCCACAAATGTTGCACAGTCAATTGGGCCAACCCCTGTCTGCTTACAGCTAACGGAAGAAGACTTGGAGACCAATAAGCTAGACCCAAAAGAAGTTGATAAGAACCTCAAGGAAAGCTCAGATGAGAATCTCATGGAGCATTCTCTTAAACAGTTCAGTGGGCCAGATCCACTGAGCAGTACCAGTTCTAGCTTACTTTACCCACTCATAAAGCTTGCAGTAGAAGTGACTGGACAGCAGGAGTTCACACAAGCTGCAAATGGCCAAGCATGTTTAATTCCTGATGTTCTGCCTGCTCAGATCTATCCTCTCCCCAAGCAACAGAACCTTCCTAAGAGACCTACTAGTTTGCCTTTGAACACCAAAAATTCAACAAAGGAGCCCCGGCTAAAATTTGGCAGCAAGCACAAATCAAACTTGAAACAAGTAGAAACTGGAGTTGCCAAGATGAATACAATCAATGCAGCAGAACCTCATGTGGTGACAGTCACCATGAATGGTGTGGCAGGTAGAAACCACAGTGTTAACTCCCATGCTGCCACGACCCAGTATGCCAATGGGATGGTACCATCTGGCCAGACAACCAACATAGTGGCACATAGGGCCCAAGAAATGCTGCAGAATCAATTTATTGGTGAGGATACCCGGCTGAATATTAATTCTAGTCCTGATGAGCATGAACCTTTACTGAGACGAGAGCAACAGGCTGGCCATGATGAAGGTGTTCTGGATCGTCTTGTGGACAGGAGGGAACGGCCACTAGAAGGTGGCCGAACTAATTCCAATAACAACAACAGCAATCCATGTTCAGAACAAGATGTTCTTACACAGGGTGTTCCAAGCACAGTAGCAGATCCTGGGCCATCAAAGCCCAGAAGAGCACAGAGGCCTAATTCTCTTGATCTTTCAGCCACAAATGTCCTGGATGGCAGCAGTATGCAGAGTAAGTGGAGGGATCATGTAATTTCTCCTGTGTGTCTTTTGGGACCATTTAAATAAGTACTTAGAATCAGATTACGTTTCAACTGGTGATTATTTACCTTTACCACTTTTGGAACTAAAACAAACCATTTAATTGGACCTCAAAACTAATTAGACTATTGTAAAGAAAAAAAGTAATATTTTTTGTCATTGATAATAGTATCACAATAGTCAGAATAATTACCAATTTAATATATGCTTTATATGGCTTCAGCTTTATAATGCAACTCACATACTTGCTATGAACAGTTGAGATTAATAAATACTCACCAGTTCAAGAGGTCCAAGTAATTTTGTCAGTGTAACTTTTGAAACAGTTTGTTGTCCATATTAATATCTACTATATCTGTATTTAGATTATCAGACTAACCTTAAAAAAAGTCCAGAGATATTTTAGAAAAGTTACTATAAAGAAACTTTAAAGTTGTTTTCAGTCTCTTAGTGTCATCTTTTTCAAGAGTTACGTGTTGAGGGCTGGGCACAGTGGCTCATGCCTTTAATCCAGCACTTTGGGAGGCTGAGGCAAGAGAATTGCTAGAGGCCAGGAATTGGAGACCAGCCTGAGGAATGCAGTAAGACCCTGTCTCTACAAAAAATTTTTAAAAATTAGCTAGGTGTGGTGGTACACGCCTGTAGTCCCAGGAGGATCACTTGAGCCCAGGAGTTTAAGGCTGCATTGAGTTATGATCAGCCACTGCACTCCAGCTTGGGCAACAGAGCTAGACCCTGTCTCTAAAAAATCAAACAAAAAAAGTTATGTGTTGAATCTGTCACATACCTATAGTATTATACTATGAGCCCCTGTAGCATCTTAAACAAATAACTTAAATGGATATTTGGTTTCTTACCCTAAAGGGATTGCAACACAAAATAGGAGACCTCACCAAAATTTGTAACAGTTATCATTATACAACATGATTTCTCTTTTAGACTAAAGCACTTAGGGGAAAAAAAAAGTTATGTTTTATGGTTGTCAAGGACTACAAAATGGGCTGAAGGAGAATAAAGATCTCAGAAAACAATCAGTAAAATCTAGCTCCTTGCTTGAATGGCTTGTATTATAGACCATTTGACAGGGCTTGTATTGTAGGGCTCTGTGTCAGTAAAACATCTTGTCTGGTTTGGAAAGAGGGAATTACTAGAATATTTGTACTCTAATATTTCTGTCATTCTTTTGAAAAATACTATATGTCAGGTACCTTCAAAATTTGATCTACTCTGAGCATTAATTAGAATGATTAAGAGCATTTTACCAAGTTAGGATCTCTACCAAAGCCAAAATATTTGAGAATACAGCTGAGAACTTTGAATTTTCTCCTCCATTTTTACTTTTCTTGTTTTTTTCCTATATTTCTTCCTTGCCCTGTAGAATAGTTCAATCAGTTTTAAAAACATTTGGCTTAAAAGAATCTCAAAAATAAGTTGGTTAAGCTTCACTTGGAAAAACATTGCTTGGCATCATGAATTTTAAGAAATGTCCATCAGCACCCCCCACATGCATTAGTTTGACCTGTTCTTGAGTTGCATCCCTGACCGTTTACTTTTTAATAGTTTCTTTATATATAGTTCATTTTCTGTACTTCTATTTTTGGTAGGTGAGTCAACACAAGATGGCAAATCAGGATCAGGTGAAAAGATCAAGAAACGTGTGAAAACTCCCTATTCTCTTAAGCGGTGGCGCCCCTCTACCTGGGTCATCTCCACTGAACCACTGGACTGTGAGGTCAACAACAATGGCAGTGACAGGGCAGTTCATTCCAAATCCAGCACTGCTGTTTATCTTGCAGAAGGAGGCACTGCCACAACCATGGTGTCTAAAGATATAGGAATGAACTGTCTGTGAAGCCTATGGAGTGAAATTATTTTTTGCATCATTTAAACATGCAGAAGACATTAAAAAAAAAACAAAACTGCTTTATCCTTTTGTCAGCACCGCCTCCCACCCCTGTAACAAGGACTTGCTTTAAATAGATTTCAGCTATGCAGAAAAATTTAGCTTATGCTTCCATATTTTTTAATTTTGTTTTTTAAGTTTTGCACTTTTGTTTAGTCTTGCTAAAGTTATATTTGTCTGTTATGACCACAGAATTATATGTGTGTGTATCAAAAGTGGTCTCAAAATATTTTTTTAAGAAAAAAAAAGCAAAAACAATGTATTGCTGATAATCAGTTTGGACCAGTTTCTAAAGGTCATTAAAACAAAAGCAAATTAAGACAGGTTTGACTGCAGTGGTGTCTGGTATCCATGTTTTATTTCTGGGCACAAGCTAGATTATATTTTGATATGTTCCTGAACATATTATCTGTTGGACATTATTTTCTCTTGTGTTTTGTTTGAATGTGCAATAGTCTGTAGGCCACAAATAAGCTTTCTTCCTAGCAGGGCACACATTCTTCCGTAATATGAACATTTTTCTCCCCTATCTCCCATACTTTTTGTAGGTCAGTTCTATGACAGTGAATTTTGCACAGGAGAAAACAACTACCTGACTTTTTACTTTCTCTCTTCTTATGGAGAATGCAGAAACATTGTCTCAAAGGGCTCTAAAGGAGGAACTACCAAAACCTAATTTGAAATGCGATTTCTTTTAACCTTCCAAATCCTAAACATTTCCTTCCAGGCATTTTAATAAACATACTTGGTTCTAGTTTTGGAAGTTCATAAGAGAGAATGGAACAAAATACAAGAAATCAAATATTAGACTTTTCCCATTTTATTTCATTTTTCTATATATGTTCATGTTCCACATTCATTTATTTATGAAACACATTTTTATCAGAAAACTTATAGAGCTATGCCTACATGGGATTTCTAAGTAGGTAGATGGTTAAGACAATATTAGTGTTATAGCTTTTATTCTCTGAATAGGCCATCTTTGACTCCAGTAAAATTACATTTACTGTTTACTATAATTTCTAAAGTAATTCATAGTTTTAAACCTGTAATATCTTTTACCATGTTCCCAAGCAAACCTGGCAACTTTATCTGACAATGATTCCTCTTACCATGACCTAAAACACTGTGTGGAAAAATCATTCAACTGGCACGTCAAATCCCTACAGAAGGAAGGATTGCTGCCAAATGTGTTTTTTTTTTTTTTTGAGCAGACTAAGATTTAACCTCTCTCTTTTCAATATTATTTCTGCACTAATCTTATTTTCATAATTTTTCCTTTTGCCAATTTTTCACATCTTTGATATGTGGACATCATTTATTATTTCCATTTTATTAAGAGTATACTATTTAGTGACTACATGTCTTGAATCATATTTTTTAATGCTTCCTTTGCTTTCTTCATTACTAATAATCTTCTCTAAAACAACCACCCCTGCACATATTTTTCAATAAAGCACTTTCTGTCAAATAAGGGACTTTTTTTCTAAACACAAATTATTTCCTATCAATTTGCAAACAATTATGACTTGTTTTATTTTTTTCAGATTCTGAGAGTGCTTAAATAGGCATTATCTAATTAAGTTCTAAGATATTTCTGAGGATTAAAAAGTTAAGAGGAAAACACAAATCCCCAAATTCCTGATTTAGATCTTTATCTCCTGAACAATATTTTCTCACTCATGTTCTTCTATAATTTACTTAAAGATAGCCTAAATTCCCCAATTTACTGTCCAAAATACTTGTGACTTGCTTGTATATAAGCCTTTTCTTGTTTGCCATCTGCTGTGATCTTATGAGTTAGATGTTACAGCATTTACCATTTTATTCAGCTGGATTGCTAAACGCAGTTCTGAATTCTTAAAATTAAGATTATTTTATAAGTGCCCAGGATTTCTACCTTTTATGTTTTATTGGCCTTTTCCTTGATTCATACCCATTACAGAATTTTCAGTCTTCTAGCATATAATTTTTTTCCACAGGTTTTTTATTTTTTTTAGAGACAGGCTCTTGCTCTGTCATCCAGGCTGGAGTGCAGTGGCGCAATCATAACTCACTGCAGCCTTGAACTCCTGGGCTCAAGTGATCCTCCCAAAGTGCTGGGATTACAGGCATGAGCCACCATGCCTGGCCCATAGTTATTATCTTTCTATCTGTTAACAAATTATTCATGTCTTTCCCAGTACATTTTCACTTAGTTCTCTTGCATTTAAATGCCTTTCAAATGTATTTGAGGATATTCTTTTTAAACATTGGCAGGACAACTTTGAATCAAAGTAAATTATATTCCTTCTCCAATTTGAAGCATTGAGGATAAATAACCATTTGAAGTCTAACTGATCTTTTCCTGCCAGAAGAAGAGTTATCTTATGTTCTGTTATACTTTGTATTTGGGCCACTTGATTGTCAGTTTTCCAACATTTTTTAATGTTTAATAATGAAATGCTTGAAAAAAATAATATTCCAGATTAAAAGAACTCCGTATAGTTTACTATTTCATTCAACCATGTTTAAAACAAATAATTTCCTTTCCCCAGTTTTTCTTTTTTGAAAAAGTAGCAAAGGTAGAAAATATAGATCATTTTAATAAATTTTAAGTTGTACATCAGACTTTTAGAATCTGGTTGTAATATATAAGCAAGCAAAATCACAAAATGATTTAATTACTAACTTTATTCATGTGATAATGTTTCTTAAAGCTGATGCTTAACTGGTATCAAAATTTTACATGTAGGAAAGTATTAATATTTGATTCCTTTTGAATAAAAGACCATTCAATTAAAAAATACTAAAATTCATTCCACTGGAATGAATTAAAAGCATTATAATAAGTATTAAAAGCATTATAATAAGTAATCAAAGTCTAATATTAATTCTCTTAACAAAATCCTAATTGTACACCAGAATTAGGTCATTGAAAGAACTTGATATGAATTATGTTTAGATAAAAGTTATTTAATTATAAATTCTTAAAACCTTTTCTAAATGAATTAATTGGAAAAAAACACTATTATCAATGTAAAGTTATGAGAGGGCACATATTGAATGCAGGGGTATACATACACTATTTCTTTTAATTCTCAGAGCACCCATATGAGTATTATATTTACCATACCCATTTTTCAGAGGAAACCGAAACTAAGAGAAGCTAAGTAATTTGCCCAAGGTTCACATCCAGCAGTAGACAAAGTTGGGATTTTAGCCTGGGTCTTCCTTTCTCCACATCTCTTTCATCCACACCACACTGCCTATGCTGATGTTTTGCAAAAAATTCAGTCATTATACTCCAACCCAGTTATGGTTTGTATATAAGCCAAACCAGATACCTGAAAGATTTTAGAAGTTAGGCAAACATAAGAAGATGGGTAGACATGTCTGTGCTGATTGTTATTTGAGAAATAATTACTAATTCAAGACAAAATTCAATCTTATATCTGCATCATGAATCTTAAAATCATTTTACTTCATTCCTAACATTCTTATATTGTAGAACTAAAGGTGAAATAAATTTTAAGAGAAAAGTGAAGGTATCTTTTGGGAACAGAAACTTTTTCCTAAATTGATTTAATTTAACATCGAATTTCAGTCTTACCAATCCTTTGACTCCATCTTCAAGATTTCTGCTTTTAGTGACTTTAGAAAGTTTCCTAATCCAGAGAACCGAATAGGTATGTAGGAAGGATACAAGGATGATGTCCTTTTTATAAAACAGTTTAGTATGGCTTCCTTACATGTATCCACTTGCTCCAGAAAATGTACCTTGGTTCTGAATATAAAAATAATTAGAAAGGAAAACTCAAGTAAGTATACATTTGAGTGACAATTATCACAAAATTTGGCTTCTAAGGCCAAATGGAATACCTGGTAAGGTGCAGCTATTATACTGAACTTTCCAGTCTCTGTAAGTCTCTCTTGAAAGTCATTTAAAATGGAAAAATATTTCAATATTTTTTTTGTTTTCTTCTTTCATATTTATAGACATGAATATTTTATTGGAGGTTGTTAATTCCTAGAACTTGAGATTACATTATATTTCTATACAGCATTTTTTAAATTTATGTTGAACTTATTACCAGTTATATGCAGGTTATTAAACTATTCACAGATTGCTTTATGTGTTTTATCTCCTAGCTAACTCCTTAAAGTTAGAATCTGTACAGACATGTTCATTGATTATCTAGACCAGTCCTTCTAGAAATTGTGTTAACACTCCCACATACACTCTACACATACACCCTAGGAGACATTTTCAGACTGAGATGTTTCTATAATAAATATTCATACTATTTACTGGCAGTTTACTCTTCACCAGATAAAGTTACATTCTAACTTTAAGATTGTGAACTATGGAAACTTCACCCAAACCTACCTTGCATAATCCCCTCATAAATATATTCCTTAATTAAGTAAATCTGGCAAATCACTGTTTGAGCTAGTTACAAAAAAATTATCAAAAGAAGGCTTTTCCACAAGTTTCCAGAATAACATAAAAGGAAAGAGGAAATCACAGGGTATTTCAGTGCATGTGTCCATTACTTTCCTTAAACCACCTCATAGTTCATGTCTGACTTGCTCTATCCCTCAGTTATCTGACTTGCAATCTTCTGTGTCAGGAAAATTTTCTTCATATCTATTCTGTCTGTCTCCTCTTTCATTCTAAATCCATCTTTCCTACCCAGTAGGAAAAAAAGAGCAGTTCATCCTCCCTAACATTGGTAGTTTTCAGTGTGCGTCAGGCTTCTCAATTAACATCTAAGTTTCAGTTCTTCAAGACAAAATTGCTTTAGTTCCTTTAGCTTTTTCTCCTCAGACCAATTTTAATGACTTTATTTATATTTAAGATAAAATTGTATTTTATGTTATATTCAAATTCATTACTCCAGTTAAATAATAGTTCAGTAATTTGATAGAATTGCAAGTTAAGATGTTACCATTTGACAGTGGATTCAACCATCAGACTACCGGCAAATCAGCACTTAATTTTTGTATTATCTAATATTTTCTATTAAATTATGGAGTTTTATGATTTTATGTTCTCATTAGTTATAACTAAAAAGCCATGCATAAGAATTGTATATCATTTTGCCATTAAAATTTTTAACCTGTATTGCAGCAAACTTATTCTTATAATTGAATCACAACAATGTTTTACATATTTCTTTGTATTAACGCCGAATATATTAAACACTAAATGCAAAATTAACTTTCAAAAGCAAACCCTACATTAATCAGGTATTATCTATGAACATTTTTGTAGACCACTTTTGAAATACTTATTATTTTGCCACATAGACTGGACAACTTTCATTTAACTTTTAGGTGACTGATTAAAGTGGAGTGTTTGTGCATATAAAAAATTTAGAAATTTGTCTCATGGCAGATACATTTGAAAGCAAATACTTCAGAAGAATTTATGCTGTATATTAAAATTATGCCCAAAATAAATCTATTGTATCTTAAAAATTCCAATTCCGTTATTACTGTGATGTTTGTAGTGTTACTATTAAACATTGTGAACATACACATTCATTCTTAAAACTTAATTTGAAACCCAGATTAAAATCTGAGTAAGAGAAAAGGAATCTTTAAAACTAAGTCACATCAGGGTGTCCAGTTTATGATTGAATTTTTAAGCAAATTACTGTATTTGAAACTACAACTTGATTTTTCACTTTTAAAAGGCAACGTGGATTTTATCCATTTTATTTGTACTTTTAAGTTTCAGAAACATCTTCATGTTTTAGACTCACTCTATAGACACACTGTTACTTGAAAACTCAGGGCCCCTTTCATCCCTTTGTACATTGAAAAAGTTCAATTGGCAGCAAACAAGCAGTTAGATACAGTTGAATATTTAAAGTGTTTGTTGCACAGTTCATACAATGTTTTATTATTTGATCTAATTCACATAGACGTAGTATCAGATTTCATTAATCATAAAAGCTTGCCAAGTTCTATAATTACTGAATAGAGGGAATGACTCAACTAATTGGCTACATGTTGCAGCAAATTTAGGCCTTTGAGTTGAAGCATCGACTTAAAATGTTTTACATTTCTGTTCTTTGGTCAAGTAGCTATACGTGATACGGGATAAATCGTTTCATTTTGTTTTGTTTTTTAATAAGAGAACTTAGTAAACTAGTTCCTCTGAGATAGAATTTTTTAAAGAGATAATTTAACATTATAAAACTTTTTTCTAAGAGTGAATTAATGAGTTTATAGCTTTAGTAATAGCTTGGATGGTTTTGAGAGGATGGTTTTAGTGTTATAAGTAACCTATGAGAGTAACCTATTTATCACATTGTCAGAGCCAAACAGAATTTTTCTTTGAATCAGACACGTTCAAGCTCTAAATTGTTACTTAAAATCCTAGGAAGTTATTTGTAACCATCTCTTACCTCAGGCTCTTCACCTTATTATCAGTCCTTTTAAGTATATAAAGGAATCATATTTTTAAAGAAGCCCAACAGTAAGAAAACTAAATTACTGGAAGATACAATTCAAAGATAGTTAGGGTCCCAGTTTAACATTGAATTGCTTGACTTCTGTGGCTTTTCTTTCTCTGGCCACATTTATTTATTTAAGCAATTTTTGTATGGCTTGTCATTTTGTTCCCATAGAGATTACATTGTTTAAGTGTAAGCTGGAATCATCCTTAGTTTTCTGTTGATAATTTTTCAAATCAAGATACATGAATAATTGTAAAATACACTAACTTTTAGGGTGTTGTAGTGACTGAAACATGGAGATGTGTAGCTGCCATGCTTTTTCTGAATGGACAGGAGAAATATAAGCTACAGAGTATTCATTTCTGAGGAGCATTTCTGGAAAAAGAAAGGCTGAAAAATATTGGCACTTCCTCAGAACCTTCTTTCTTGTTAACGGGTATCTTTTGTTGGTGTGTTTTGCTCTTACATTACAGATAGAATATCATATATGAATTTATGAATAATTTCAGTTATTTTGCTTTTGTATAAGCTGTCTGAAACCTTGCTATGCTGTGTAAGCTGTGTTTGATGGATCAGTGTGAGTACAAAGTAAAGCAGATCACTTTTCTTTTGTATTATCTATGGATGCCACTATGAAAGCTGACATTAAGCCACTAAAGAGTTTTCTATGAATAAGTGTAAGTAAATGCTTTGATATATATAAACCTAAATAAAAAGATTGTATTGATACAGAGACATTGGAGAAGGAAATTTTAAGACAGTTCTTTAGGTTTAAAAAAGGCTTGCTGTAAAATGGTGCATTATTCCATTTATTAAAGATCATATTAATGACAACAGTAATTGTGTTTTTTGATTTTACGAGGTCACCAGAAATTATGATTACTAGTGTGATATTTTTAGGTATTTTGCATTAGGATAGCAAATGGTCTATGTAATATGACTTTCATAACTCAGTATGATACATCAAAAAAAAAAATCAACTAAAGTTAGAATAGTAATTGCTACTTTCTGACCAGCTATTATGTGCCAGGTGCTATGTTATTCTATATATGTTGTTGATAATTCTCACAACAATCCTGTGAAATATGTATTATTATCCCTCTTTTATAAATGAAGAAACTGAAAGAGAAATGAAATACCGTGCCCAAAGTCACAGAACTGGTAAGTGATGAGATTCTAACACGTTTTCCATTTTGCTTTGTACTACAGTTTGTGGCAAGAAAAACTCAAAAATGTAGATGACTCCGTAGTTAGAATCGCCAGGAACATACATGGAGCAGGGTGCTGAAAAGTTACCAGGTACCAAAACAACTATGCTGGCCGGGCACGGTGGCTCATGCCTGTAATCCTAGCCCTCTGGAAAGCTGAGGCGGAAGGATTGCTTGAGCTCAGGAGTTCGAGACCAGCCTGAGCAAGAGTGAGACCCCGTCTCTACTATAAATAGAAAGACATTAGCCAAACAACTAAAAATAGAAAAAATTAGCTGGGCACGGTGGTGCGTGCCTGTAGTCCCAGCTACTCTGGAGGCTGAGGCAGGAGATCACTTGAGCCCAGGAGTGAGAGGTTGCTGTGAGCTAGGCTGACACCATGGCACTCCAGCCTGGGCAACAGAGTGAGACTCTGTCTCAAAAAAAAAAAAAAACAAAACGACTATGCTTCACTTCATCAAATAACCTTTTTGGTTAAACCTTTGTATTTCTAGAAGGCCTGATTAAAATGGAGTATGAATTTGTGAGGGCACACTGTTTTTGTCTCCAAATTGATTCCATGTGTTAGGTAAGTGCCCTGGAGCAAGACTCTGTGTCAATCCTTGGGGCAACAATATTTAAAAGGCTGTTGGGCTACTTTTACCTAGATGCCAAGGGAATTTTTGCTGGTGGGAAAACATGGCCTACTTCCATAAGTGCTGTTGTCACCTTAAATAGTTCTTATTTTAGGGGTGATAGATTTGACGTATCTTCTTCCTTTTGACTTACATGCCTAACCTTAGAATCTGTTATAATGTTACAAGATACTTTTGCAGTTCTCTGCAGAAGCCACTGTGTAATATTCAAAATGATAACGTCTTTAGAGGAAATGTGATGACCTGTTAAAAACATGTAATGCTCAACCTTTTAATAATGACTTACCACAAGTAAAATTATTCTCATTTACACTGCACCTATGTGATCTATCTTCCCAGTTTACATCCTTCTCTGCAAAGGACTAACTTAAGCTAGTGATTAACTTCCTCTTTATTCTGTAGTGTTTTCCAGATTAAAGGCTAAATTCTATATGTTGGCAGCTTTTATTGGTATGGTAGATTATTACTTTTTCAAAATTGAATCATTGGTGTACTGATACCAAAAAGTATAACATAATTCCTGCCCTCTAGGAACATAGGCCATTTTGTGGAGGAGATAAGGCCTACCCAAGAAATTGTTACATCCAAACAAGATGACATGTAAGTGCCCAAGTAAGTGTAAACTGTATGTTCAATATGTGTTTGAAGAGTCAAAGAAGACTTCAGCTGAGGAAATGATTATGGAGCAGAGTCTTGAAAGGATGGGTAGGATTTCAATGGAAAAAGTAAAAGTGGAATATTTGAAGTGACAAGAGATAAGGGAGAACATGGACTGGAAATAAAACAGACCAAGCAGATCCGTACAGATAATACAATTTTTGAAAGCCAGATCCAGGTGTTTGGTCCTGCCATCATAGACAATATAGAGAACAAAGTTTCTAAGGAAGGACCTTAATAGAAGCAATGTGAAGAAGTTTGGACTGCAGGATAGATTAGAAAGGTCGAGGGGGGCGCGGTGGGGATTGGACTGGGGGCATGAAAGAAACTGCAAGTAAAATGCAGTTTCCATCATGACCAGTAAGTCACTTTTTCAAGGGACATACAAAAATGTTTTTGAACACCTAATGTGTGGCAAGCACTGTACTAGGAAATAAAAGAAACATCCCTGCCTTCAAGTTGCTTGTGGTAGATTTGGAGAAAATTACAGTATGGATTGTAAGTGTTATGGAAGTAAAAGCCCACGGTGTTGTGGGAGTACATGGCAAGGGTACCTAATCCAGTCTAACCGAATCGGAGGCAATTTCCCCCTTTGAGGTAACTTTCATGACTATCTTAAAATGTGAATAGGTATTAAGAGATGAACAAGGGACCCTCTAAACAATTATAGGATCCACAAAGCCTGAGAGGGTAAAGCTTTTTCAGGTGGATGAAAGGTCATTCAATGAGAGTAGAATCTGAGATGTCAAATGGAAGGATAGAGAGAGATGACCCCACACACATCTATCATAGAATGGTTAACACGCTGTGCATAGAGAGTTTGGACTTATCTTGGAAGTTAACAGAAGAATTTAAACAAGGGAGTTTCAAAACAGGTAACTCAGGCATAAAGAGTGGATCGAGAGGAAGAGAGTTGAGTACAGAAACGCATAGACTAGTTTGACACCGGTGAGAGATAATGAGAGCTTAAACCAAGATGGAATCAGTGGTGGTAGGGAAGAGGAAACAGATTGGGTCAGGGTTAAAGAGAATCAATGGGACCCAGTGAGCCATTAAGATAAACATTGGAGAGATAAAGACAATAACTTCAAGATTTTCTAATTTGGCAAGGGAGTGATCATCCCTCAGAGAAATGAAAACTTTCAGAGAATGTGCAGCTGACAAAGGATCCTGCCCTTATAGGTTTTTAAAATATAACAGTTTTGACATATTCTGCCCTGTTACTACATCATGTGTTCAAATTTTTCATTCCAAAACGATATGCAGACACTTTTCACCTACCTTCTTTGTAGAAATGCTTCAAGAACAGAGCCTTCCCTGGGTTAGTCACAAAGAAAGTCACTTTTTGAATGAATGACTTATTAGACCAACTTGTTGCACATAATGTTATACTAGGACATTTTGAGGTGGTCCTGTGCCTGCCCCGTAAAAATGAGTATCAAGAACAGTCTTGATAATAGTTTATTTCACACACACAAAAAAAGAGCAGCCTTGAAAGGAACAACAAAAAGATGTCCTAAGTGGTAGATGGTGGAAAGATCGTGAGGAGGTTTTATCAGCTGTAGATACATCATCTTCCAAGAAGAGTTACCCTTCTCTTGCCCAGTGCTTCTCTCTCCCTTCAAGTCTTCAGCCAGCTTAACTTCCTAACCCTAGAGCTCTTCCTATCCTCTCTATGTAATTAGAAAGTAAGCTGGCAAAACCCTGAAAGTATTTCCTAATCAAGGAAACAAGTATCCCTTATTTGTATGTTTAATTTTTTTTGAAATCATGGTAGATGGAACAGATAAAAGGAAAGTTTTCCTTTCTTTACCAACCTTTCCAATGATGATTGAACAAATCAGTCATTTATGTAAGATGTCATGGGAAAAGAGCTTAAATTCCTTAAGGAAAAATCTGTTTAAGGAAACATGGGAGGCAGAGGCAGGAAGATCCCTTGATCCCATGAGTGTGAAGGTGCAGTGAGCTATGATGATGCCACTGCTCTCTAGGCTGAGCAAGACCCTGTCTCAAAAAAAAAAAGTATTTAAGGAAATGCATTATTCTCTTTAGCTCTGTAGAACTTCAGAACTATCTGTTTTTTTCCAAAGTAAACATTTTCTTTCTTTATTTTTTAAGTAAATAAGTTAATTAAACTGACGTTTCCATGATACTTGTTGATGCTCCTTAGGAGTCACATCTTCTCACTTATAGAAAAGTAAAAAAAAAGTAAAAACTATTGCATCTATCTCCTTGTCTTAATTCCCACTGCCCCTTCTTAGCCAAGTTTCAAAACCCCACTGTGAGCTGTTGCAAAAGGCACTTGGTCTGCCTTTTTTAGTTTCTCCCTACTCTAAGCAATTTTATACTCTGCTGCCAGTCATCTTTGTCAATGTTATTGCCAGGTCACCAGGTTCAAGCTCCTCAGCAGAAATTCCAAGTTGTCTGTCGTGCAATAGCCATATACCTTTCAAACCTTATCTTCCTCCCTCAGTACTTTACAGTTCATAAGCTATTCATTTACTTTATCTCCTTACTAGATTGTCAGCCTTTTGCATCAGGGAGGGAATCTTGTCAGTTTTTTCTATTCCGGAAGTACTAATGTTTGATGATCAATATGCTGATGCCAACATAATCTTTTTAAATTTTTTTAGATACATTTTCATTTAACCTCTACAAATCAGGCTTTTTAGTCCATCTGAGTTAGTTACTCTATGTGTTTGAAAGTAATTTAACTGCAGATCATGTATTGAGTTACTCTGTGAGATTTGTGGCAAGTCTCAAAATGATAAGCACTGAGGCAATGTCTGGATGTCCTATATATATGAATACAGAGAACTTTAAATAAATGAATACCAGTTTTACCCACATTCAGCACCATGCTTTTAGAAAGAGAATAAGCATTTACTATTTGGTAATAGGTCCTTCAGTTAAACGCTTTTATCTTTTTGCTTTTTACTATAGTGCTTTTACTCCTTAGTTTTTCAGTAATGTTAATAAAATGGTAAGATTAATATTTCTCTGGTCCCCAGCAGAACATCTGTGCACACTTAGACCACTAGGCGGCTCTCTTATTTCATGGTCTAGTACCTGGAGGCCTCTCCATTCTTTTCCAAAACTAGATACCTCTGTTGTCAAATTTGGTTCATAATGTTTTCTTATTGATTATGAATACTCAGCAGGACAAGCTCTGTGAACACCATTTATATTTAAAGAGTCTAATGCTTTCCACCAGCTGAGGTTTAGGCTAGGCAGAAAGTCTACAGGTTACTCGTCTCCAGAACAGCACAAATATCAAAGCCAGGCCTTAATAAATATGACGATGTTACCCTATAACTTCACTTTAGTCCCACAATGAAATATATTAATAATTTATGATTTCTGAGACATTGGAAGAGTTGTCTAATCCACAGTTCAAACATTTTCATCAAACTCTAGCATTTGCCAGAATTTTATCAAAGTTTAGCAGAAATTCATGAAGGCATTTTATATGCAAAATCAGGCTTCAGATTTTTTTAAACACTACTGACTTTGGCTTTCTTGATATTTAATTTTATGAGGAAACAATTTCTGATTACTTTCTCTCCTTATTTTCTCTTCTATGATACTTTCTACCTTAAAATTGCATTCTTACCAACATTCAGATTTGTCAAACAGCCTTCAGTGTCATATTTAGGTCCAAAACGTACTATTTTTGTATTACTACAAAACCTTGTGTCTTAAGTTTCCATTGAGCTGTCTCCAGATGTAAACTGCCAGAAATCTCTCTAATTATAAGAATTCATATTGAAAATTTTAGGTGGTAAATGCAGCTGCTGCTATCTCTTTTACTGAAGATCAAATAGTGAGGAAAGAATGAGACATCACTAGATCTATCCTGATAAATCAAAATACCCCAAATGATTAGAGAGCATTGAGCTATCATAGATCATATCTAACTGAGCAGTTTACTTTGGGTCTATAAAGGGGAAGCTCCATCTTTTCAAAGAGATTTACATAGAAATCATTTTACAGTACCCAGCCCAAAGCAGATTTGAAGAATTAAAATAAGAAACCGGAACCAGGACTCTTCGATTCACAGTTTGACTAAAATTCTAGAAATAGTCTCTCCTAAGGTATGTAGAATTTCAGTAAATTATGCTCTATCTAGACCTTCCTCTCAATTACTTTTGATTTTCTGTATCATTTACATATCTAGCATGCAAGCAGGAATATTTTAATCCCTATTCTCTAGGAAAGGAGTAAAAGCTTGATGAGCATAGGGCTGAATCTAGCCAACCAGCTGTATTTTGTTTGGCCTGCAAAATATTTAAAATTTGTTTTTATTTGAATGCCTTTCAGGGGGGACCTGGACTTTCCCCAAACCCAGCAACTCCCAATTGTCTTATATCCAACTAGATTTACCTATTTATATTACCTTCCTAATCTTTGTAAGCTTTGGTTTGTACCTAGTCTTAGAACTTTCATCCCAGACATAGCATGAACATAAGGGCCCAGAGGAAATGCTTGGCATTTTGGGATAAACTTGAGAAGAGGGCCAGCCCTGGCTAAAATTTTGAAGTAGGGCAGCTTGTTTCCTTTCTCCAGTGGTGCACTTTTCTTGTTCCATAGGAAGTCCACAGTTATCTTATTTGTCCATTCTTACCTCCTCTCCCATTGAAATCTGCACATGAATAAGGGTCCAGTACACTCATTCAAGGGGTAAATAGTTTCCAAGAAGAAAAAAAAAGGTAGCCATGTAGTGGCTCACACCTGTAATCCTAGCACTTTGGGAGACCAAGGCAAAAGGATCACTTGAGGTCAGGAGTTCAAGACTACCCCAAAGAAAACAGCAGGTGATATGCTTTTATTTATTTAAAAAGTTAACAAAATCTCCCCTACAGTTTTGTCTTCTCTAAACTACAAAATCCTCTTCTTCCCTGCCCTTTAGCCTCTTTCTCATACATCTTATTTTGCTCTCATTTATTGCTTTCTCTGATTTGTTTTCACCTAAATTATAGGGGTCCAAATTTGACTTTTAGTATATTCGACTTTAGTATACAAGGGAAAACTTACAATTTTATTTTGGGGAAGGTGATTGATGCTACTAATCCTGTTAAACTGGATTTAGATCAAAATGAGTGAAATTCAGGCTCAGATTCAAAAGGTGTATATTCCATTATTTAACATACAGGTGTGCCTCTCTTTAAGCAAATCTGCTACCCGAAAACCTGGCTTTATAGAACAGAAAGTGATTCTTCAATTAAAAGGATTCGCCAATACTTTTCTTTAAATAGGTTCTCCTCTAGTATGAATAGTCTTTTCAGGCACGCATTTATCATGCAAATCAATATACACTTGTATAATTTGAGAGGGTGAGAAAAAAACTATGTGCAAATTGAAGCAATATAAGAGCTGCCAATTTTATAGAAAGTAACAATATGTCCTTGTGTCATGTAATTCTACACTGCTCTTTCCTGCACCTTTCTTAGTAAGTCTCCACCCAAAAGCAAAATGTAAAGGGTTTCATTTCTCTTTCCTCTGGCCTAAGCAAATAAACTCCTGCCCAAACAGATAGTGGTGGGTAAATAGAAAGGAAATTAACTCTTCAATTTAAAAAAGGAAAATCTATACATATTAATAGCACTTCCTTTTTACATTTCAAAATAATTAAAGTGATTTGGACTCTGAACTCTATGTTTTAAGATTACATTTTAACTAAAACAGACATAGCAAGGACTTCCCTTGTAATTCAAACAGTTCCTTGAATTTTTCAGATAAGCTCCACCTTTGGCAGCACTGAAATCTCAAAAATGTGAGCCAACAACCAAAGCCCCTTTGTAGCTGGGATTAGGGAACAATGTTTCCTTGCCTGTCTGTGTGTGTGTGTGTGTGTGAGAGAGAGAGAGAGAGAGAGAGAGAGAGAGAGAGAGAGAGAGAGATAGATTGCAGGGGAGGGCGGGGAGAGAGAGAGAGAACAGAGAGACAAACTAAAACTAAGAAAACAGGAACAGTGACTGGAATTCATAAAGCTCAAAGCCCAGAACACCTTTGATGTCTAGAGCAGTGGAAACTCATTTCACTCACACTGTTATCTTATCCAGAAGTTAGAAGTGGCAAAACATAGGGAACTTATTGTCCTAGAAACATAGCAGGCTACTACTGTCACAAAGGTAGAGGAAGCGGTGGTTCCAATAGGCTGCCCACTCTTTTTTGCTGGAAAACAACTCTTCCCACCTTTTCCCAGGGAACTAAGTGCAGGAAACTCTGCAAGGCCCTCTGCACTTACCAGTTATATACCTTTGTATGGTAAACACAAGAGTCCGTATTTCTAAAATAGGTGGCTTGCTTCACAGAATTTAAAGTCATTTCAAAATTGCTTTGTGACTATGGTCTAGGTCAAACCTTGACTTCATTGTCATATTGTGGGTAGGTATGTTTTGCCTCTTGAAAAAAATCTGATTTGTCTGGCCTTGCATCTTACATAGGTAAGTAGGTTTTACTGGGTTGAGATAAAATTGTCAATGTCTTTGGTTAGTACGTTGGCTGGTTATTTTGGAAAGAGATTTAATTCTTACATCTTAACTTTTTGAATTGACTGATTTATACATTCAACAAATATTTCTTGAGCACCTACCTTTGTTGTCATGTCCAACATATTTGAAACTGAGAGTGGATCATTTTTTATCTCCCAACATCTATATAATTAACTTATTTTAAATAAGAATAATGACATGAATACTAATAATGGCCAGAAAAGAAACATAAGTGAAATTTTTTTTATCGAATTTTATATATATAATCATGATCATAATAAATAAATAATAAAATAAATATCATAGTACAAAAAGGTAAAAAGTGGGATTTTTAAATTACATTAATTTTTTTGAGAAAATAGAAAAAACATATGTCTATATACTAGTCTGTTGCAGTGATGAATAATGATATTGTAGCTTATTAAATAACAAAAATAATAATTTTTAAAGAATTAATTTCAATTTTAAGGATGTTATTCAAATTCAGTAAAATATTTCATGGTATAAACTAAAATATGCCCTAACCAGATAAAAATGATGCATCTTGCAGTTTGCAATCTATTTCACTGTTTTATAATTTAAAAACAGCTGAGCATGGTGGCTCATACCTGTAATTCCACCTACTCGGGAGGCTGAGATGGGGGCACTGATTGAGCCCAGGAGTTCAAGACCCCAAGATAATGAGACCCCCATCTCAAAAAAATTTTTAAGCACACATAATACTCTGATCACAGCATGACAGACAGAAATCATTCTGTTTCTTAGTCTCTACAATAGTATGCTATCACATATCTTGAAGCTACTGTTTAAATTCAAGAATATGTAGTACAATAGGGGTCTGACCTGTGAACTGCTCCCAAAGTGAACTAGAACAATTCTAAATTGTTATGAACTTACTCCTGAAATGATTGTGTATATCTGAATCTGCCTGTGTCAGGAGCCTACTACATAACTGGAAATTCTCTGAATTAACTTTTATGTAAAATAAAATGTTTATTGAGACATAAGCAATACAAATGTGTTAATTGAAGCTTACATTAACAAAACTCAGTGGTAGCAACAATTGTTACAGAATTTAAACTGACAAAAGAATTTTGGATGGAGGAATATTCTATCATTGACATTGTTTATAATTAAACCTTATGGCAATAGCAGGAAGCAGACAAATTTCTAGTTGGTTTTTATTGTTATTTTTAAATGCATGCCCTTATTGCCTGCGTCAGAGGTTTACTAATCCCACTGGCCCATCTTGAGGATGTACCAGGAAGTATTAAGTGCCAGTATGCCATGATAGGCAGAACAGGTGAAGTCTTGCTCTCATGGAACTTCCACATTAGTGGGGGAGAACAACAGAGACTAAGTAAACAAATAAGAATTTAAAAATTCAAAGAGCTATGAAGGAAATAAATTAGATCCAGAGACAGAGTAACAGGAAGAGTTACGGAAGAGTACATTAGGCAAAGTGGTGTGAAGGAGGATTTGTGTCCTTGGTGCTAGATGAGCAAAGGGGAGAGTGGTGTGAGTTGAGGTTAGAAGATAGGCAGATGCCTGACCAGCCTTAAAAGAATAAAAGCAAGGCAAACTATTAGACTGTTTTAGTCCTGGAGAGAGATAATGGTGGGTTGGTCTTGAAAATTAGCAACAGCGATGGAAAGAAAATTAAGATACGTTTAGAGGATCAGTAATTGAAACTGGAAGATGAGGTAAAAGAAGTAGTCAGGAATAATGCCCAGGTTTCTGGTTTCAGTAACTGGGGGAAGGGTGGTGGCTTTTACTTAATTAGAAAGTTTGGTGGGGGACAGGTTTCTAATAATGACTTGCTCCAACATGCATCTCTCCCTGAGATTTTAGTTGTTTGTGTATTTTAATAGAATTTATTTTATAGAGCAATTTGAAATTCACAGCAAAATTGAGTGAGAAATACAGAGTTCCCATAGGACTCCCCCCTCAATAGTCCCCCGCTGTCAACATTATGCACCAGAGTGGTACATTTGTTACAATCAGTGAATCTACATTCATATTTAATACATTATTATCACCCACAGTCCATAGTTTACATTAGGGTTCACTCTTGGTGTTGTATATTCTGTGGGTTTCACAAATGTATAATGACATGTATCTACCATTATAGTATCCTATGGAATAATCTCACTGCCCTAAAAAAAGCCTCTGGGCCTTGCCTATTCAACCCTCCCTCCACTAACCCCTAGTAACCACTGGTCTTTTTTTTTTTTTTTTTTTAGAGACAGGATCTTCGCGTATCACCCAGGCTAGAGTGCAGTGGCATGATCATAGCTCATTGTAACCTCAAACTCCTGGGCTCAAGCAATTCTGCCTCAGCCTCTGGAGAAGCTGGGACTACAGGTGTATGCCAACACACCCCACTAATTTTTTTTATTATCTTGTAGAGATAGGGTCTTGATGTGTTACCCAGCCTGGTCTTGAACTCCTGGCCTCAAGTGATCCTCTTGCCTTGGCCTCCCAAAGTGCTGGGATTACAGGTTTTGAGCCACCATGCCTAGCCATCACTGATCTTTCTACTGTCTCCACAGTTTTGCCTTTTCCAGAATGTCAGATAGTTAGAATCATTTCAGATTGGCTTCTTTTACTAGTAATATGTGTTTAAGGTTCCTCCATGTCTTTTGATGGCTTGATAATTCCTTTCTGTTTAAATAATGTTCTATTGAATGGATGTATCACAGTTTATTTATTTTTGATCGACTTCTTATTTGCTGCCAAGTTTTGGCAATTATGAATAAAGCTGCTGTAAACATCTTTGTACAGATATTTGTGTGGACATAAGCGATCTTTCTTTTTAATTTTTAAAATTTTCTTTTAGAGACAGGGTCTTGCTATGTTGCCCAGGCTGGACCCAAACTCCTGGGCTCAAGTGATCCTCCAATCTCAGCCTCCCAAGTAGCTGGGATTACAGGTGTGGCCATTAACACAATAGTTAAATCATATATGAATTTTTAATACTACCATTAAAAATGCTCTTAGAATTGTATATAACATCGAAAGAATTCTGTGATATATGTTGTCAGTGAAACAACAGGCTACAAAATAATATGAGTAGTATGATTCTTGCTTTATGTGTGAAATACATATATAAATGTACAGAAAAATGGCTGGAAAAGTTAATTATATTTGGGGGATGGTATGGATGATTTTCCTTTGTTTTATTTCTATTTATTGCTTTACCATACATTTTAATTTTTCCCACTCTGTGTAATATTTTTTTTTTTTGAGGCAGAGTCTCACTTTGTTGCCTGGGCTAGAGTGAGTGCCGTGGCGTCAGCCTAGCTCACAGCAACCTCAAACTCCTGGGCTCAAGCAATCCTTCTGCCTCAGCCTCCCTAGTAGCTGGGACTACAGGCATGTGCCACCATGCCCGGCTAATTTTTTCTATATATTTTTAGCTGTCCAATTAATTT
>CAUYSK010049298.1:0-14943 GCA_963575035.1 Avahi laniger
GGACTACAGGCATGCGCCACCATGCCCGGCTAATTTTTTCTATATATTTTTAGTTGTCCAATTAATTTCTTTCTAATTTTAGTAGAGATGGGGTCTCGCTCTTGCTCAGGCTGGTTTCGAACTCCTGAGCTCAAACAATCCACCCGCCTTGGCCTTCCAGAGAGCTAGGATTACAGGCATGAGCCACCACGCCTGGCCGACACTGAGACTTAGAAGGCAACTTGTGCAGAAGCTTACAGCACACACTCAGGGCGTGCTTGCCACATGAGCAGGACCACCCACTGTGGCATCACTAGGCTCCCACCGCTCCATTGCTCTGTGACCTCGGGACATTGTACAGACCCTTATGCACCGTGGGCACAACAAGGCCTATGTTCCAGGGCTGTCTTGAGGATTGAACAAGAGGGGATATAAAACACCCAGTGCAGTGCCAGGCACAAAATAGTTACTAAATAAATAACCCCAGTCACTAGCACTGTGGAATATTCACTATGTGCTAAGCACTGGTTTAAGCTTTTTACACATATTAATTTAAAATTAGACTGTTACTTTGCACCAATCTTATGAGATGGGTACAATTATTATCACCATTTTGTTTGAAACACAGCGAGATACAGCAACTTGCCCTAGTCACACGGCTGAGTCAGCAGCAGACTTAGGATCTGAGCCTTGAGGGTTTAGCCATGACGTTTTCCAGGGTCTCCTGCCCCGGGGAGGTGCTAACCATAGTTTCACAGGGTAGACACCGTATGCCACTGCCAATTCCAGAAGACCATTTAGTGAGTGTCTTCCAAATTAAGGCAGAAGAAAAGTGGGGCAAAGAAATTTGGAATCCAAGCGATGCCACCACCATATTTTGCCTTGTGAAGAATTCAGGTCTTTGTGAGCCGGTCTCACATATGTCTGCAAGAGGCTAAATTGAGGGACCATTTCAACTGATGGAATGCTATTTGTTACAAATGGCAACTAAATAAAACAGGTTCCTATTTAAACGTTCTGTTTTTATCTGAAATAGCTACAGCCTTCAGATGGCTGTTAAAACATATGGACCACTTAGGTGATATAAAAGTCGTCTAAAAAATAGACACTGGTCTCCTTACCAGCTCCCTTCTGCTATAAATACTGGCCAGATGAGGAATCCAAATGGCAACTAAAGGCACCACGCCAGGGGCCACGGCAGATCGGAAGAGATTCTGTAGGCTTACTTGAACCCCAGATTTCCTCTGATTTAAAAATACAGCATGCCTTTGAACTTTGGCCCAATCAGCATAAATGCAGACATTAAAAGGTAAACCAAAAGAACAACAGGATTTTCGCTGGTTGTGATGAGGTTTTTGCTAAGGTTTTTTCAGTTGTGATGAAATTAGAAATACGAACTGAGGGAGTTACTAAAGTAAGAGACTCTACAAAAAACAAAGACAGGGAAAGCAGGGGAAGCATATGGGAAATTCAAGGCTCTCTCATCCTGCCAGATGGGTTTGGAAAATAAAACGGCCATCACACAGAGCTAAGTGCTACAAATCAGGGGAAAATGGGAGCCTGCGTCTGAGGGCAGAGCTCAGGCCTGGCTGGGGTGAGACTATCACACGTCTCCAAGATGTAGCTTACAAAGATAAGACCCAGAAAATGCAAACAATCATCATGCAACCTTTTCTCTTCCTCTTGATCTTCTTTCCAGGGTCCTTCTTCAGCCGTTTCCGCTTCTGGCTTTTCCCACCCCTCACTCTCCGGTTTCTGTCCAGGGTGGGCTCTCGGTCAACCTCAAACTGTTCGTCCCTGTCAGCGTAGAGCTCGGAGCCTGCTCTTGCTTCTCCCCAAATATTCAACCTGCCATTGCCTAGCAATAAGCACAGAAGACAACAGTTTTGGAACGAGCTCTGTAAAGGCTGAAAAGGCCAAATTGAATGCAGGGTGGTCACTTTCGCGTGAACTGGTACCATGTTTATTTCTGGGGTCAGCTCCCAGCACACGTACCTCCGGCACTGAGTGGCAGTGGGCGCTTGGACAGGAACGTCTGGAGCCTCACCGTGAGCCCACTCTCCGCGGTGGTGTTCTCCTAAAAACCAAGCACGGTGCTGCAGTGAAGCACGAGCCTCCACGAACCCCCAGGAGCTCAGAGCAACAAACGCACTAAGATGCACAGTCTCTAAGGACGCCAAGGACTGCTGCGCAGGACTGCCAGGGCCTGGCCCAGGCTGCTCTGCAGGGCAGAGCCACTTTATCAGTGCACACACACTCCCTCCGCAGGACCTGTGTCACCCAGACTTTCCATTCCCTCCTTAAAAAGGAAAACCTGTCCGTGTCACAAAGTAAGTTAGAATCCATTGGAAAAAAAATAGGTCAGGCAGACATTTAAGGGGCCTGAGGTACCTTCAGTACAAATGGAAGATATTTGTGTCTCTGGTCAATTTTGATTTTTGTCAATTCAGAAACTGTGAACAGGGACAGGAGGAGGATGAGCAGTGGTGACACCCCGAGGTGGTGGTCACAGCCCCAGAGCCCACCTTTCTGGCTTTGTTGATGATATAGCTGGTCCAGATCCAGTTGCGCTTTAGGTGTCCATAGAAACTGGAATCCAGGCCAGCAGCTCCCAGCCCATCTCCGGGGATCAAGCCTTCATCCACAACCTCACGGCTCCCACTGAGACGGGAAACAAATAGAAAAGAACCTTCCTCGGGCTCAAATAGAAAAGAGAGTGTATGCCACGGGGTGGGGGGCATTTATTTATAACTAATTTCAACCTTCCTAGAATAACACCCAGCAGGTAGAAGTGAAGAATTTGGGGCTCTAGTGCTGGTAGTTTTCCACTTTTGCAAGGTAAGTCAAAAATCCAGATTTTTATATAACATTTCCAACTTGAATTTAAACAACTGATTGAATATTTAAAAGCAATACATGGGCTAAATAAAGTAAGTCTAGGGTCAGCTTTGGCCTGTGGCCAGCAATTTCCAGCCTGTGCACCAGAGATGCAGGCCTGCTGGTCTGACATCCTCAGCCCACAGGGCGGAATAGGGTATCTGGGACAAGCACCACCGCAGCCCTGTGCTGGGCCCGTGCTCGGGGATGGCCCCTGGGGGGACGGGACGCACGTGGTGTACTCCATCATGGCACACTTGCGCTCCAGGTTGTGCTTGTCGATGGCGCTCTCTTGCTCCTTCTGCAGGCTGCCCTCCTCGTCACTGCCCTGGTCCGGGCTGCTGCTCTTCCTGACGCGTGGGCAGCGCACCACGCCTAGAAAACCAAACCCGAGCGTGACTGTCACACCTTCCTACTACAGCTCTAGTGGTTACAACAAGCTGCTAGGTGAGGAGAGTGGATTCCCCATCTGTGAAAGGCTCCCCAACCAGATGAGGGGGTCTGAAAGTGGCAGAACCTCTTTATACAAAATGCCTCATAAAAGGGAGTCCAAGGGAGCAAGGAAGAGAGTTAAAACGGTGGCGGGTGAACCTGAGAAAAGGGTCTATGTCAGGCTGACCCCGCTAAGGATGGAAGGCAGACAGGAATCAGAGAGCCCAAGAGGCTCGGGGAGTCCGGAGCAGAAGAAAGTCAGGCCATCCTGCCTGGAGCTTTGGAAATTGGAAACTGGAAAGCCCTGGGAGATGCTGTGAGCCAGCATGTAGAAGCCACAGCAGAAATGACTACACTGGGTAGCAGAGCAGGGACCAGGAGGGACCTGCACAGACAGCTGAGATGGCATCACAGTGTCCCTGGGCCTCACTCGGCTCCACGAGCAGCCAGATGTCTCCTGAGTGCTAAAGAGGTGCACTAATGTAGTTGAGAAATTACATTCAGTTATCCTATAATAAAGAAAATTACATTTCTTGCAAAAAATATATAACTATAACTATTTGCTTGATTAGGTGAGGGAAGGTTACGTTAGTTTGTAGACTGTCAAAGACCTTCTCACAATATGCTCAAATAGACACTGTGGCTCGATGGTGTGACCCGTGGGGGCCAGAGGCAGAGGGAACTCATGCTCCGCAGCTCACAGCTGGAACTTTACATAAAACACCTCATCCAAGTTTCACATCAGCCACATATGGTGGTGGCAGTGGTGCTCTCAGTTTAGAAATAAAGAAACTAAGGCTAAGGAGGTTACAGATAGCTTGGCCACGGTCATCCATTTGAATGGACACTCCAAACGGGGACGAAGGCAATGCTTCTCATGTACGAATAACAGCTGCCCACCAAGCTGCTACTCTTGTGCATGCGAACTTTTGGGCAGCACCTGCTTTAAAAAGATGATTCATCTTATTATACGATGCTCTTCCCTCAGTCCTTGGGGCAGAACCTCTTCAAATGTTTGTTGAATGAAGAGACAATCAATGCCTGATTCATGGATTCAATAAGCGTCTGACATTTCTGCTCTTGAACACTAAAAGGGATGGAAATTCACCAATTATCAGGCCTGAAAAACTTTGGTGCAAATTACATGCTGGTTCACAAATTTTTATCTAGGTATAAAATGTGGGGGAATTAGCGCATTATTAAAATCTAAAGTGGTAAAAGCCTACCTAGTTCACTACTGAATGCCAGAAGATTCTATGAAACATACTGTTCTCAAATTTGTCTGGACCCATTAAAGTTTCTAAATGCAAGTACTCATTACCTGGCTGGCATTAAATAATTCTACCAAATAACTGTGTGATGCCTGCTATGCAAAAATCAAAGTGTGATCTAGATCTTTCTGCCCTGTGACGAGAGGAACAGAATATAATTCCTCTCACAGGTGCAAACTGAATGTGGCATCCTTTTCCTCCTGGCAGAGGTGGCAAGAAAAGACCAGATGGAGAATGGCCTGGAGGAAAAAGCACTGGAGTGGAGGCTCTAATGCCATCCACAAATCCCTCCACTGATTCGATAAACATTCACGGGACGTCGACTGTGTACCAGGCACTTTGCGACACCCTGGGGATAGAAGCCAAATTTCCCATGCTCAAGGAACTCACAGGATGAAACGGGATGATGGCAATGAAGATGCTAGAAAGGCTTTCTCGGAGACGTGAGGCTTGAAGCAGGAGGGGCCATGTGTGAGGCGAGCACGGGTGGGAGGGCCAGCCAGGGAGGGGAAAGGGTATGAACAAAGGCCCCACCCAAAGCCCAACTCAGCCAACCAACTCACATGCACATCTGGGCAGTTCTTCCTCTGAAACACTTCCCACCGCCACCACCCTTTGCCCACCCCCAGCCCCGCTGCCACCACCAGTGGACACCTCTCTTGGATAGGGTCACACTCTCTTACTGGCCTCCCTGCTTCCGCTCTGCTCTTGTGCCCCTAGCCTAGCCCATTCTCCACACAGCAGCCAGGTGAGCTCTTAGAAACATGGGTTACTTGGTACTCCCTGCTTACAACCTCCCATGGCTCCTCATTGCCCCTCCAATAAACCCAGACTCCACCACGTCCTGCACTGGCTCCTGCCACTTCTCTACTCTTGGCAGCCACCTTCCTCCCACCCGTGCTGGCCTCTTCTTCTCTTTCTCCAACGTGCTGTTCATGGCCTCTGTCTGTGCCACTGCCCCTGCCTGGGGTGCCCTCCCAGCTTTGGCCATGCTGGTGCGGCCTCATCCTTTAGGGCTCAGCTCAAATGTCTCCTCCTCAGCAAGGCTGTTCCTGAGCCCGGGAATCCACATCACCCCGTATGCCACGACGGCACATGGCACACTCCGAAGTGCTCTTGTGAGCTGAGTCTCTTCTTTACTGGAACGTAAGCCTCATGAAGGCAGGGCAGGGTGTGTTCTCACTGCTGCATGGGCAGACCCAGGGAAAGACACAGAGCAGGTGTCCAGTAAGTACCCACTCAGTGAACAAGTGCATAAAAACAAGGGCGGCTGCTTGGGCTCGACTGGATAGGGTACCGGGAGCCAGCCCCATCCAAGGCTCATCACTCTCTTTCTAAGGGAGCCCCAGGGGCGTTTCAGGCCTCTAGCAGCAGTCCGAAAACCACCAGATTAGGCGACTTCTAGGCACTTCTAGCTCTAAATCCCAATTATTACACAGAAAGGAAGGGGAACAGCAAGGCCCAGCAAAGACAGATGGTACCTACCTAGTGGGGTATTGAGGCAGACGCACTGCAGATCAAACCAGTAGTTTTCCACATCCTGCATTGAATTGAGGACATAGAGTCGTCTTTCGAAGGGCCGGCTGCTGTGGGCAAGGTTGTAATGTGGGTCACAGATGGTGGTATCAACGATGACCGCGTTCTTCTTTAAGAAAATAAAGACCTACAGGAGATAACCGATGGGGAGAGAGGAGCACCTCAGGATCAGCGTCGGGTCTGGCTGTTTGGAAACTGCGTTTAACAGTCAGGACCACTTTCGTTTGGCTTGAAAGACGTTACCTGATCTTTATCCTGAAACTTTTCTGTGGGACCAAACTGTAGCAGCCCCATGTAGCACAGCCTCTGAAGGTTCTCCACCACTGAAAAAATGTAACGCCTGGAAGACAGAAGGGGCGGCAGGGGTCCACGTCTGGGGCAAGGGGTGCGGCTCACTTCTCTTTCCTACCTGGTGCTACCAGGAGGACCGTCCTCAGGCCCGCGCTGTCTCAGGGCCCAGAACCACCCTTCCCAACATCCAACCAGGGCGATGGAGCATTGACCCTACACTTATGGTTACGCTTGGAAAGCAAAAATAATGAAAGGAAAAAAGAAAAAAACTTCAATGCTTGTAGACTAGCAGCACGTTGTACTTTAAAAGAACCCTGAAATCAAGTATTAATAATAAAATTTACCAGCCATACTTCATTGGTGACTGAATTAATTAAAATCTTGAATGTTTATTACCTGGAAGGCAGAAACTTTTACCACTTCCTGGTGAATGATTACTCAGCACCCTAACTTCTAGGGGCCTGTTTGGACCCGAAGCCACTTTGGGTCAGGTTCAATGGCCTCACCTCTTGTACAGGAGCTGCTGCCGGATGGGCCTGGGGAGAAACCGGATCAGCGTGTGCTTCTTCAGAGGGTCATTCAGAAATTCCTCCAGATTGTCCACCTAGAGTGATTTTCAGGTTCAGCTCACCCCGCGGGTCAGGGTGAACTGCGACAATCACGAAGAAATATTCACTGCTATCTTCCGACCGCCATCTCCCTGAACCTGCCCATAGGCCCCTCCTTCCTGCCTCTCCAAATGCCCCTTTCTCTGCCTCTGGTCTCACCACCCTCCTTACAGCCCATCCACCACACTGCTGGGGGCAATAAACAAGCAGCCTTATATCCTGCTATGGGCATGCAGATTGCTAAAACATCTCTGGGGGGCAATGTGGGAGTATATTTATTTATATTAAACAAAAAAAGAAGAGGAACGCTCGCTCCCTTTGAAGCCAGCAATTCCACCTCCACCCCTTACCCTACAGAAAAACGGTGGAGCTGCCCACAGCTATGTCTACCAAAAAGTATTCATCAACATGCCATTTATAATAGCAAGAAAGTAGAATTTAAATGTCCCAAAATAGAAACTATTATTGGTTAAATAAATCAGAGTACATGCATAAGTAGGAATGCTATGAATCTACTTAATATCAAGTTAAAAAAGTTAATGATGTGGAAAATATGATACATTGTTCAGTCAAAAGAACAGATAATAAAAGAGTAAATACAATTTCAATTGAGTTTAGAAAAAGGGAGATTACACACACACACACACACACACACACAAACACGGCACAGTAACAAAGACTAGAAGAAAATGTACCAAAAACATTAGCAGGGATTATATCTGAGGGATGAGTTGTGGGTAATTTCTATTTTCTCCTTTTTCTATATTTACTAAATTTCTAAAAAACGTTTTATTGTTGTACCATAATTATTTGTCTTTCTGTCTATCTATCTACCTACTTATTGACAGATCTAAAAGAACGAGCCGTGAGTAAAAAAAATAAAAAATAAAAAAATAAAAGAACAAGCTTTTAAAGTATTTACCCTTGACCAATCATCCACCCATCCACCCAATTATCTATCTAATCTAATCTATCTAGAAGAATAAAACCTTAAAGTATTTTCCCTTGACTGACCACCCATCCATCCATCTATATCCTGAAGTATTTTCCCTTGACCAGGAGAGTGGAGGGCCTTCCGCTCAGAGGAACTGTGATGGCCCCAGAGTCACCGGTACCTTGTAGCTGACTTGCACGATTTGGACAAAGATGGAGAGCGGCAGACAGAGGAGAATGTCACTGACGAGGGCCCAGCCGAATCCAAAGTCCCTGTGGACTGGGATGGGAGGGATGTAGCGCATCCACGAGGCTTCATCCACATATACTAGGAAAAAAATCAGAGTCACTCCCAGCAGACAGGATCTCAGTCACAATGGTGACATCTCCCAGCAGGTCTTGGTTCCTTTACCACAAACTTGGGCAAAACCCCACTTGTCAGGCAGGAAGGAGGAGGAGACAGGAAGCCTGGAAGTTCAGGCAGTTTGGATTATGCTCCATTTGGATCAGGGGATTGTGTTGGGACACAGCTAATTCAGATCAGGATAAGGAACCATCTGTTGTGTTTCTCCCCTGGATCCTACCAAGGCCTGCCTGCCCTGGGTGCAGGCATGGTGGGGGCATCTCACCTGTCTCTGTGGCAAGCTCCACTTCAGCCTCCCAGGTGATGCCATCTTGGCTGTCTTTGGATAGGGAGGCCTCCCAGACACTTCTAGAGGATGAGGCCTGGGCTCTTGCCCTGACCGGCTGTTGTCTTCCTGTTCTTCTTTCACTGATGTGACTCGGCTTCCCCACTGTGTTGCTGGCAGGGTGCCCATAGATCAGGTACCACAGAAACATGTGGACCACCCGTAGGCGAGGCATTTTGGGCAGAAACCCTAGAGAACGTCCAAGTCCAGGAACTGAAGCAAGAAATGGAAAGGTCAGTGCTTGAAATATCCCAGATTGGATTCAGTTCAATTCATTCGAGAATCATTGAGTGCCACTATGTGCCAGGTGCTAGGGTGATGGCAAATATTCGTGTTCTCTTAGAGCTCACTTTCCAGTGGGCGAGGACAGACAATAAAATACTGAAAATAGCACATCAGATGGAAATAACTGATGCAGAAAATAAAACAAGGATGGGAGAAAGGCTGTAATTCTACATGGAGAGGCTTTGGAGTGAAGTCCTCAGGTCGGTGAGGGAGCAAACTGTGCAGGTATCTGGAGACGTGCAGACCAGGCTTGCAAGGTGCCTGAGATGGGTGCGTGCCTGGCACACTGTAGGAAGCCAGGAGGCTGGAGGGCAGGTGGAGCAGGAAGGAGGAGCAGGCAGGAACGGAGGCTGGAGTATAGTGGAGAAGGGAACCAGCAAGGAGGGCCTGAGAGGCTGCTGGATAAGGACTTCTGGCTTGATGGGAACTATGCCAAATATTCCACAATCTTGGTTCTTTTAAAGTACCTCATTTCTTTGTTGATGCAAATAAACTGCTCCCTAATTTTCCTTAGTGAGAGAGGACAGGTGTGAGACATGGAATAAGAGGGTGGTGGGACATGTGCTCAGAAGGTGGACTGAAGAACACATTCACAGCTTGTGCTCTACCCAGGTGCACGTGCTGTTCAGCTACACATACTCGTGCTCCTGTTTCCCCTTAATCTGGCCTTTACTAGCATGGGAAACTTGCATGGCTGTTGAGAGACGGATGAAATTATGCCACTAATAGATCCCAACGTGAGGAAAGATGAATTCCCTCTGCTGAGTATCCTTGGGCTGGAACATTTGCAAGGGAAACCACGTGAGTAAAGGCCACATTATGGGACTGGAGCCTCAGAAAGGGAAGTCACATAAACGACCTCTTCCACTTGGAATCCCTGGGTCTGCTGTGCCCGATACCAGGTGCTGCTTGGCAGAGGTCTGGGCCTTGGTGAGGCAAGTCTGCCCTCCTTCCTGCAACCAGCACAACATGCTGTGGCCAGGAAAGGAGCTGGCACCTGAGTAGAAAGCCCTGGCCACTTGCCCTTGCTCAGCGCAAGTTTATGTCAGAGCGGCTCCTGGGGAATGAGTGTGGAGGTGACCCCCTTAGAGATCTGACTCTGGGAAAATTACACGAGTGCTCAGACTCAGCAATGACAGTGCTGCCGGAGGATTTGTGGGGTCAGGACACGGTTTATAGAATGTTCCAGTCCAAGGATATTCAGCAGAAGGAATTATTCTTTCCTTTTATTGGGATCTAGCACAATTTCATCTGAGTCTCTCAGCAGCCTTTTGAGGTATGCCAGGCAGAATTATCCCCATTTTACAGACAGAGAAACAGATGCTGGCAGAAGTTATGCGGCCAGTCCGCCAGATCCAGTCAGTAATTCAGACCCAATTCTTCTAGCTGAAGCTCAGAGCTCAGATGGAGAAGAACATCGAATAATTCAAACATCATCATACAAACAACAAAGAAAATACAAACACAGATGAGAAGCTGCTTTTTACCTACAACAGGGTTATAATTTCTAAGCTGGGTTATGCCCATTTTCTCATCACTTTTTTTCATCCGCCCACTCTCTGATTTAGAGGAAGCACTCAGGTGAGAGTCTTCTGATCCACTTGGGCCCTCTTTTCCTTGACTTTCTTCCTCTGCTTCCCCTTGGGGCGCTGAAGGCTGGGAAACTTTAACCCTGCAGTTAAAATACAAGATGCAATAATAAGTAGAAAAAACCAAAGGCTGGGAGAAAGGACGGGGTCGATCCGCGTGAATCGGAGGAAGCCATCAGGCCCAGGGGCTTCAAACTCAACTGCCCATAGGAGCCAGGCAGATGACACAAACAAATAAAATTTATGTCAGGTCACTGAGACCTTCTGGGGTGGTGGGGACTGTGGAACCATGGGGAGGGGACCCCCACAAGAGCAGCTGCCACCTTGTGAGAAAAGGAGCCCAATGTACTAGGTCTTCTCACACTTTCAAAAATGCCAGAAATCAGGAATTTTATGAGAAACAAATTGGCAACTGATTCAAAGTATATGTGGCAGACTACAGAAACCCATGTCTCCAAGACAGATCAGCCTTTGCCCACCGGGGGCCATCTCTAGTTGAGATACAGCTAAGAACTTTCACCGCTGAGTTTTTTCTCAGCCAATTAGACAGTTTATGAATAAAGCTAGAGAAGATCTCCGAAAGGCAACTAGAATCATTTTAAGCCATTGTGAACTGAGTCAAGTTTCAGACATCAGAGGCCTATGACTGGGAGTGTTCTGTCCACTGAACATTAGTATTTTCATCTTAAAGAATCTAGAAATTGCTCCTTGTTTAGACTAGGGGATCATGAATCACAAACTCTGAAGCGATGAATTCACTGATTTCATTTATAAAATAAATTCACTGATTTATAAATAAAGGACTTTGGGGAAATTGCTTCAGGCCGGAACACACAGGCTGAGGCGGCCTTGCTGTGGATTATTCCTGGGAACCGTCACTTGCCTGTTGGCTGTGGTTGAATTGGAGATCCGGAAGCGAACCTGCTCAATGGCGCTTCTCACGAGAGGGTCATTCTGGTCCATGGACGGGTGCACTACCAGGTCCACCTGTAGAGAGGGAGGTCAGAGTGTTGCAAAGGGCAGGGGAAGAGCTGAGCGAGACTTGGCTCCACAACTCAGTCCCTTAGCGGAACACTGGTTACACTTTTTTCATTAACATTTCCAAAAGAAAATTATGAGATTGAAGCAAAATGAGCTGCTAAACAGTTTGCCCTTACAGCTACCGGCATCAAAATCCCTCAAGTGACCATGCGATCAAGCTCTGCCATCAGCCCTGAGGTTTTTCTGCTTGGGTGAGGAATTCTCGCCTGGACAGAGCCTTCCAACCTGCAGTTCCCTCGCTGGCCGGTCACAGCCCACTGGTCTCTGCAGTGACCCGATGGGCTGCTCCCAAAGCCCCGCTCCCGCTATCTGAGAATTCCCAGTTGCTCGCGAATCCTGAGGGCTTCCATTTGAAAAAGGTAAGCAGCTTTCATTAATCTCCCCTCTCTGAGAGTGCCATCATGGGACTCCTGCCAGGCGCACTTCCAAACAAACTGGCAGAGGATTTAGGCTGCTTTTGTTGTTCTTTACCTTTTCCGAGCTACTGGAGCTGAACAGGTGGTTATCATTTCATGAGAGATACAGAATGAAAAATGGAAACTGTGCAGAAGGGAAGGAACTTCAACGCCCAGCAGATAGAGGTGGAGTTGAGCAGCTGCACCATGGATGGCGGGGCACAATGACCTAGGCACCTAGACGCCAGGATTCTTGTCTGTCTTTGTCACTGGTAGGAGATGGCGAGGTAAGGTTGTCTGAGCATCAACTCTCGTCAGCAGTTTCATGCCAAAATGGGCTCAGATAGGTTTGGAAACAGGGAATAGATAGCAACATCTAGATGAAGGCTCTACAAGGCCGTACTTGGGTCATTATCTCCAGATCCTCATTTGTAAAATGAGGACACCTCCTCCCACATACACACGCTGAGTTGCCGACTTGCTGCTTTGTGAGGCTCAGATGAGATACAGTTCAGTAAAATCTTCGAGAATTTAAAAGCATGGTACAAATACACAACACTCACATCTCCCCACTTTCCACTGTGAAATGGCCCAGCAAACTGCCCAAGGGCACAACGGTCAGGGCAGGACGCAGAAGCAAAAGCAAAAGTCTGACGCAGGCGCATCAACTCCAGCCAGCGTGGCTCCAGCAGATTAGAAGGCTGCCAGCAGCACTTGCTCTGGGTGCCAGAGCCGAAGCCTGTTCTAGAGGCGTACATACCCTACTACCATCTTTTTCAGCTGGAAAAATGGGCTACTATGGTGGTATCCTGTGCCCAGAGGCCCGTTTCTGGGCAGTTTCATTTCTGAGGTTATGTGATCCCCAGTGTTTACCCGCTGCACTCGTCCCTCACCCCACCCCCACTTCTGCTCCCTCTGGTACAGCCTGGTGGGTACAGCTGGAGACACAGCTGACACCTATGCCAGGTGCCTCTCTCCAGCCCTAAACCGAGAGAGGTTTTCTTGCCCTCAACTGCTGCACTAAGAAGACAGCCTAAGAAGAAAACACTGAGAAGCCTGCTCTCTGAAGATCAACAGAAATCAGAGACTGTCCTTTTCTTGTCCTTCAGAGAGAGAGGTTAGTACAGGGACCTACTGCCATTGCTCAAGGGGACAAGTGCCAGGCTGGCGGGGGTGGGCTACAGGGTCAAGGAGACTTTACTGTTTTATTTGAAAAAGACTCACAACAGATATAAAAACTGATCAAAGCTGTCAACTTGGAACATTAGACACTGTGTTTCTTAAGTCATTTTTTGTACTGCTCTGTATTTTTCAAATTTCTCAAAAAAAGAAAAAGTACAAAAGCAGAAATGACCTTGCCAGCTTATTAAGCAAACAAAATATCAAAGCAGAGTCGTCTGAAGGCAGAGATCAGAAATGCAGTCAGAACAAAGTTCAGGAAATTAAAAGTGACTGTCCCCACAGAACCATTCCCTGTGGCCTCGGTGCGTAGCTGTCCTATTACAAATCACTCTGACCCTGAAAAATGTGTGCCTTAGACCATGTGCAAAGCTGCTGAGCTACAGTTACCATGGGAATGGCCCTCAACTTTCAATTTCACAGAAATGGATAAATTGAGACGGAAGAGATGTATCGTTCCTCATCGGGTAAGCCCAGCAGTGTCTCTTAATTGAGTCGCTGCCATCATTTCCCCTGGGATGTGCTTCCTCAGATCTCTGTGGAAAATGTTCTTGCTGCTTAGTCTAAATTTTCCACCTTCTAAATGTTATTTAATTTCTCCCAAAACTACTCTGCTGAACTTCAAGTGGAGGAAAGCCTCCACTTTCCTTCCTCTTTTTTCAAGGCTGGCTGCAGGGCTAGGTGGCTGCACAGGTGCCGCTTGGACCGGACACACTGCTCTAAGATGCAAGCGATTGCCCTTTTCTGTTTCCAGATTCCATGTAAAGTTAAGATAACCTTTGCCCCCAAATTATGAGGAAAATTCTAAGTCACTGGTAACAAAGGAACAACCAAGATAAACACTGACAAAACCAGCTAGACAAGAAAACCTTCAACAGCACGAGGCTGGCTTCGTGGGCAGCGGGAGAGCCAGGGTTACCTTCTTCTTGATGCCATCTTGGATGACTGTAGTCCGATACAGTCTCAAGAGACCTTCCTCAGACAGGTTCCGCACCAAGCGGACGATGGACTTCTTACAGCACTTGGTGGACACGCCTTCTTGCTTCTCCTGGTCCATGATCATCTTCTGAATCCTGGGGCATCACAAACAAGCAGTTAACATTCCCAATCTCAATGTGAGAGCCTTCCGCAGCACAGCAACAGACACGTGCCTAATGGTATCTCACGGACACTAGGGAAGAACTAAAGAGGGTTCTCACCCACTCTGGAAATGTTAAAGATCACGTCTCTCTGCGGCAACAGAGTGAATTAAGGACAAGCCACCAGCCACAGCACTCCACAAGCTGAGCCTTTCACAGCAACTTGAAAGATGACCTGATTTATGATCATGACGGCAGGGAAACAGACCGCCATGATGGATGTCTGTGCTCTCCAAGTCTACATGCTAATTTAACATCCAGCCAAGGGACACTGCAGTTCACCACTGTCCCCTCAGATCTGAAGCTCTTCTTAATTTCTCTCTTGATATCTCTTATTCTCTAGAGCTTACTGAATCACTACAGTAATACTTCTAGATTACTGATCATAGAATGGCAGGGCCAGAAGGGACATTAGGAACACTCAGCCAAACCCCTCACTGCATAGAGAGGGGACTGAGGGGACGGTCTCTGCAGATGGTCCCTGCCCCCACTGAGCCCTCATTACAGAAACAGAGCATGAAGAAGGACCGTGTCCTTGACTGGAGGGTAAGGCTCCTTCTCCTCGAGTGACCTTCACACTGGGTGCCTCAGAAGCCATGAAGATGCCACCCCAGGAGGTGGGGGTAATGGGGGATTATAAGGACCAAACCAGAGCTCAGAGCCTCTAATCCACCAAAAACACAGAGGCTCTGTTTATGT
>CAUYSK010049299.1:0-15197 GCA_963575035.1 Avahi laniger
CTGTGGGCTGTCTATTCACTCTAATGATAGTTTCCTTGGCAGTGCAGAAGCTTTTTAATTTGATTAGATCCCACTTATTTATTTTTGTTGCTGCGGCGATTGCTTTGGGGTTCTTCTTCAAGAATTCCTTGCCTAGGCCGCTGTCTGAAAGGGTCTTCTCAACATCTTCTTTTAGAATTCTTAAGATTTCAAGCCTTAGGTTTAAGTCAGTTATCCATCTTGAATTGATGTTTGTGAGAGGTGAGAGGTGGGGATCCAGTTTCATTCTTCTGCATGTAGCTATCCAGTTTTCCCAGCACCATTTATTGAAAAGAGATTCTTTTCCTATTCTCATCCTTTGTTCCATAGAAATTATTTAATCAGCTTATCAATTTTTCCAAAACATTTCTGCTGAAATTTTGGGAGGGATTGCATTGAACGTGTAGCCCAGTTTATGGAAAATGTATATCTTAACAATATTGAGTCTTTTAATCTATGAACATTATTCATTTATTTAGGCTTTCTTCCATTTCTCTTAGCAATATATTGCACTTTTCAGTAAAAATGTCTTGCATATTTTAAATTAGATTTAGTCCAGGTTTGTGAAGTTTTTAAAATGCTTTTGTAAATTTTATTTTATTTTAAAGTTTTGGTTTCTAGTTTACTGCTAGTGTTTAGACTTTTTTTGCCTGCAGCTTTGCTAAATTAAATTATGAATTTTGTTCATAGATATGTAGCTATTTACATTATCTTTTTCTTCTTGTGATTTGATACAAATATGTTTTCAAGGTTTTTTCCCTTTTGTCTAACTTAGTGAATTTATTTGCATAAGATCATTCATATTTCTTTATTACTTTTAAAAACTTTTTATTTTGAGATAAATTTATGTTTACAGAGGAATTGCAAAGATAGTACAGAGAGTTCCAGTATATTCTTCACCTAGCTTCCCCTGATGCTAACATTACATAACCATGGTAAATTTATCAAAATTAAGAAATTAACATTGCTAGAATACTATTAATTAAAGACAGTTCAGCTATCACCAGCTTATATGCTGCCTTTTTTTCCTGTTATAGGAGCCAATTGTAAACTGCATGTATTTAATTGTTTTTATTTTATTTTATTTTATTTTTTTTTAATTTCAGAAAATTATGGCAGTGCAAACATTTTGGTTACATATAATGCCTTTGTCTTGCCCAAGCCAGAGCTACAAGCATGCCCTTCCCCCATACAGTGTGCTCCATCCACATCCATTAGTTATGAGTTTACCCTCCCCTATCGCTCCCCTCCCACCTGACTGGCACCCAATGAATGTTACTTCCATCTGACCACCTTAGTGTTGATCATTTAGTACCAATTTGATGGCAAGTACATGTGGTGCTTATTTTTCCATTCTTATGATACTTCACTTCGAAGGATGGGCTCAAGCTCTATCCAGGGTAATATAAAAGGTGCTAGTTCACTATTGTTTTTTGTAGTTGAGTAGTATTCCATGGTCTACATATACCACATTTTATTCACTCATGTATCGATGGGCACTTGGGTTGTTCCAACATCTTTGCAATTGTGAATTGTGCTGCCATAAACACTCTAGTGCAGACGTCTTTTTTATAGAATGTCTTTTTTTCCTTTGGGTAGATGCCTAGTAGTGGGATTGCTGGATCAAATGGTATTTCTATTTTTAGCTCTTTGGAACAGGACTGAGAACCCAGATATAAAACCATCCTCATATTGTCATCTAATCTTTGACAAAGCAGACAAAAATATACATTGGGGGAAAGAATGTCTATTCAATACATGGTGCTGGGAAAATTGGATAATCATATGCAGAAGACTGAAACTGGATCCCCACCTCTCACCTCTCACAAAAATCAACTCACAATGGATAACAGATGTAAATCTAGGGCGTGAAACCTTAAAAATTTTAGAAGAAAATGTTGGGAAAACTCTTGTAGACATTGGCCTAGGCAAAGAATTTATGAAGAAGACCCCCAAAGCAATCACAGCAGCAATGAAAATCAGTAAATGGCACCTGATCAAATTAAAAAGCTTCTTCACAGCCAAGGAAACCATCATTAGAGTGAACAGACAACCTACAGAATGGGAGAAAATATTTATATTTTCTGATAAAGGACTGATAACAAGAATCTATATAGAACTTAAGAAAGTTAACAAGAAAAAATCAAACAACCCCATCAAAAAGTAGGCAAAGGACATGAACCGAAACTTTTCAAAAGAAGACAGAATAATGGCCAGCAATCACATAAAAATGTGGTCAACATCTCTAATCATCAGGGAAATGCAAATCAAAACCATAATGAGATATCACCTAACTCCAGTGAGAATGACCTTTATCAAAAAGTCCCAAAACAACAAATGCTGGCGTGGATGTGGACAAATTGGAACACTCTTACACTGCTGGTTGAACTGCAAATTAATGCAACCCCTTTGGAAAGTAATTTGTTTTGTTTTTTGATCCTCTCCAATTTGTGATACTTTCTCAGTAAGTCTTTTCTTGTTTTTCATGACCTTGACAGTTTTGATATGTATAGGTAACAAAGTTTTTTATTAATCTATTTTTAATTGACAAATAATAATTCTGTCTATTTATGGAGTTCAGTATGATGAATTATCTATATACACATTGTAGAAAGAAGTAATTTTAAAATTTAAAATACATTATTGTTAACTGTGGTCACCATGCAGTACAATAGATCACTAAATCTTATTTCTCCCAACTGAAACTTTGTATCCTTTCATCAACATCTCCCCTTTCTCATCTCCCTGCCCTCCACCCCCAGACTCTGATAATCGCTCTTCTATTCTGTTTCTGTGACATTGACTAGTTGAGATTCCATATATAAGTGAGATCATACAGACACAGAATGGTAATAAAAATTTTATCTTATTTTTTTTGTAAAGTTTAATAGTTTAAAGTGTTAATTTTTTCCTTAGCTCTATGTTTGAATTTTTGCACATGGTGTGAGGTATAGTTCAAAGGTTATTTTTTTCTGCATATGGAAAGCCATTATTATTAATGCTATTTGTTTACAAGTATACCCTTTTTTCACTCAATTTCCATCATGTCTTTATAAAAAATAAGTTGTCTATATATGTGTGGGTTAATTTCTAAACTCTATTTTGTTCTGTTGATCTTCTATCTACACTTAATTCAAACAGTGCTGTCTTGATCATGATAGCTTTATAAAAAGTCATGAAATTAGGTAGTGTTAGCCTTCCTACATTGTTGTTTTTCAAATTTATTTTGGCAGTTTTAGGTCTTTTAAATTTATATATGAATTTTAAAATCAGCTTGTCACTTTCTGCAGAAAAGCCTGCTTGAATTTTGATTAAAATTGAATCAAATCTGTAGATTAATTAGGGCAGAATCGATATCTTAATTTTTTTTTTGCTTGAAAGTATATTTTGATTGATATGTATATAGCCACTTCAGCTTTCTCTTAATTAGTATTTACATAGTATATTTTCCCAACATTTCACTTTTAACCTACTCGAGTCTTTTCTTATTTTACTTAATTTTTACTGATACACAATATTCATATATATTGGGAGGGGTTATGTGATATTTTGTTACATGTATAGAATGTGTAATGTACAAGTCTGGTTATTTGAGGTGTCCATCACCTCCAGTATTTATCATTTCTATATGTTGGTAACATTTCAAGTCCTTTGTTTCTCATTTTAAGATACACAATACATTGTTGTTAGCTATAGTCACCGTACTCTACTATTGAACATTAGAACTTGTTCCTTCTATCTAATTGTATGTTTGTACCTATTAACAATCTTTCTTTATCCCCTACTTACCCACATACTCTTCCCAACCTCTGGTATCTAACATTCTACTCTATTGCTTTTTGAGATCAACATTTTTAGCTTCCACATATGAGTGACAACATGTGATATTTGTCTTTCTGTGCCTGGCTTATTCCATTTAATATAATGACCTCTCTAGTTCCACCCATGTTACTGCAAATGACATGATTTCATTCTTTTTTATGGCTGAGTAGTATTCCACTGTGCACCACATTTTCTTTATCCATTTGTCTGTTGATAGACACCCAGGTTGATTTCACATCTTTGCTATTGTGAATAGTGCTACAATAAACATATGAGTGCAGATATTCCTTTGATATACTGACTTATTTTCCTTTGAATAAATACCCAATAGTGGGATTGCTGGATCATATGGTAGATCTATTTTTAGTTTTTTGAGAACTTTCCATACTATTTTCCATGGTAGCTGTACTAATTTTTATTTCCACCAACAGTGTATAAGAGTTCCCTTTTCGGGGCATCCTCACCAGCATCTGTTATTTTTGTCTTTTTAATAATAGCTATTCTAGCTGGGTAAGATGATATCTCATTGAGGTTTTGATTTGCATTTTCCTGATGATCAGTGATGTTGAGCATTTTTTCATATTCTTTCTGGCCATTGTATGTCCTCTTTTGAGAAATGTTTATTCATGTCCTTTACTCACTCTTTAATGGGATTATTTGTTTTTCTACTATTGAGTTGTTTGAGTTCCCTGTATATTTTAGATATCAGTCCTCATCAGATGAATATTTTGAAAATATTATTTCTCGATAGATTGTCTCTTTACTCTGTTGATTGTTTCCTTTGTTATGCAAAAAGTTTTTAGTTTGATATATTCCCATTTGTCTATTTTTGTTTTGTTTTTGTTGCCTGTGCTTTTGAGGTCTTAGACATAAAATATTTGCCTAGACCAATTTACTGAAGTGTTTCCTCAGAAGGAAAGAAATTAATAAATATCACAGCAGAACTAAACAAAATAGATTCCAAAAATATGCAAAGGATCAATAAAACACAAAGTTGTTTTTTTGAAAAGATAAACAAAATTTTTAAACTGCTAACTAGATTAACTAAAAATAAAAGACAAAAATCCCAAATAAACAAAACCAGAATGGAAAAAGGAGACATTACAACTGATATAATAGAAATATAAAATAACATCAGAGATTATTATGAACAACTATATACTAACAAACTGGAAAACCTAGAGGAAATGGATAAATTCCTGGACACATAAACCATACCAAGATTGAATCAGGAAGAAATAGAAAACCTGAATAGACCAATTATGAGTGATGAGTTTGAATCAATAATAAAAAGTCTCCCAACAAAGAAAAGTCTTGGACTGGATGGCTTTGCTGTAGAATTTTACCAAACTTTCAAAAACTAACACCAATCCTCTTCAAACTGTTCCTAAAAATTGAAGAAGAGGGAATTCTCCCTAACTCATTTTGTGATGCTAGCATTACTCTGATCCCAAAATCAGATAATGATGCAATGACAAGAAAGAAAGAAAGAAAGAAAGAAAGAAAAGAAAGAAAGAAAGAAAGAGAGAAAGACAGAAAGAGAAGAAAGAAAAGAAAGAAAGAAAGAAAAAAAGAAAGAAAGAAAGAAAGAAAGAAAGAAAGAAAGAAAGAAAGAAAGAAAGAAAGAAAGAAAGAAAGAAAAAGCAAGCGAGCTACAGGAATTATCCATGATGAACATAGACACAAAAATCCTCAAGAAAATGCTACCAAACTGAATCCAATAGCACATCAAAAAGGTAATAAATACACCATGATCAAGTAGGATTTATCCCAGGGATGCAGAGTGGTTCAACTTATGCAAATCAATAAATGTGATAAATCACATTAACAGAATGAAGGACAAAAATGATATAATCATCTCAGAAGATGTAGATAACGCATTTGATAAAATTCAACATTGCTTCATGATAAAAACTCTCAACAAACTAGCCATAGAAGGAACATACCTCAACACAATAAAGGCCATATATGACAAAGTCACAGCTAACACCATACTGGATGGGAAAAAGCTGAAATCCTTTCCTTTAAGAATTGGAACAAGACAAGAATGCCCACTTTCACCACTCCTATTCAACATATTACTGGAAGTTCTAGCCAGAGCAATCCTATAAGAAAAAAAATTAAAAGACATCCAAATTGGAAGAGAGGAAGTCAAATGGTCCCTCTTTGCAGATGATATGATCTTATATGTAGAAAATTCTAAAGACTCCACTCTTAGATCTGATAAATAAATTCAGTAAAGTTACAGGATACAAAATCAACATACAAAAATTGGTAGCTTTTTTATACATTGATAATGAACTAACTGAGAAAGAAATAAAAAAGGCAATCCCATTTAAAATAACTACAAAAATACCTAGGAATAAATTTAACCAAGGAAGTGAAAGACCTCTACAAGGAAAACTAAAACACAAATGAAAGAAATTGAAGAGGACACAAACAAATGGAAAGACACCTCATTCTCATGAATGGGAATAATTAATAATGTTAAAATTACCATACTACCCAAAGCAATCTACAGATTGAATGCAATCCCTGTCAAATTACCAATGCCATTTTTCATAGAAATAGAAAAACAATCCTAAAGTTCATATGGAACCCAAAAAGAGCCCAAATAGCCAAAGTAGTCAAGAGCAAGAAGAACAAAGCAGGAGGCATCACACTACCTAACTTAAAAATATATTACAAGACTATAGTAACCAAAACAGCATTGTATTCGTATAAAAGCAGTCACATAGACCGGTGGAACAGAATAGAAGACCCAGAAATAAGTCCATGTATTTACAGTTAACTGATTTTCAACAAAGGTGCCAAGAACATACATCGGTGAAAGGACATCTTATTCCATGAGTGGTGCTAGGAAAATTGGATATTCATATGCAGAAGAACGAAAATGGACCTTTATCTCTCACCATATACAAAAATCAACTCAAAATGGATAGAAGACTTAAATATGAGTTTTTATATGTAGAGTGTGTTTCTTGTAAGCAGTGTATATTTGGGTCTTGCCTTTTTGTTGAATCTGCCAATTTATTGGGGCCATTTAGATCATATAGATTAAATATGATTATTGACATGACTGAATTTAAATTCACCATTTATCTTTTTATTTTCTTTCTGTTCCTTCTGTTGGCTGCTCACCTTTTTCTGTTTTTCTACCTTCTTTTGGGATAAATGGATATGCTTTATGATTCCATTTTTTATTTTCTTTGTTGTACTATTTGCTGTAGTTCATCCCTTCCTTCCTTCCTTTCTTCCCTTCTCCCTCTTTCTCCCTCTCTCCTTTCCTTCCTTCCATTTTCTTTCCCCTTTTGCCTTCCTTCCTTTCTTCTTTCCTTCCTTCCTTTCATCTTTCCTCCCCTCCCTCCCTCCTTCTTTTCTTTTTTTCCTCCTTCATTCTTTCTCTCTCTCTTTCTCCCTGTCTCTACCTCCCCCTCTCTTTCTTTACTTCTTTTATTTAAGATTTATATATCTTTTACCTGTTACAGTCTACTTTTAAGTAATGTTGTAGTTCTGCAGGTATAGCACAAGGTCCTTACAAAGGGTTACATGCATTTCTCTCTCTTGATCTTTGTGCTAGAGTCATCATTCATATTAATCTTAGATAAATCCCACTCTCCATTGTTATTACTTTTAATACTCAATTATCTTTAAAAGAGTTTAAAAAAATTAGAAAAAAATTTCATGTAATCACATGTTTGCCATGTACTCTTCTTTTCTTTGTGTTGGTGAAGATTTCCATCTGGTATCATCTTTTCTTCTTTTGGTATTATAGATTTGCTAATGATGCATTATTACCTATTTTGTATGTTTGAAAATATTTCTATTTTTTCTTCATTTTTGAAAGTTATTTTTACTTGCTAGGGAATTAACGGCTGATAGCTTTTTTCTTTTATTATCATAAAGTTGTTTCGCTATTTTTTATATTGCATTGTTCTTGATGAGAAGTTTGCCTTAATTTTATTTTTCTTCCTCTGTATCTGATGTGTCTTGCTTCTGGCAGCTTTTATGATTTTTTTCCTTATCATTAGTTTTAATTAATTTGATTTTTATATGCCTTGGTGTAGCTTTTTAAAAAATGTTTCTTTTGCTGGGTGTTCACTGAGTTTCTTGGGTTATGACTTTATAGTTTCCATGATATTTGAAAAAATTTTGGCCTTCATTTCTTCAAATGTTTTTGACTACTCTTGGCACTTCAAGGAACTCTAACTACAAGTATATTCATCTGCTTAAAATTGTCCCACAGCTCCCTGATGTGCTTGTTAGTTTGTGTTGTTTTCTCTCTGATTTATTTTGGATAGTTTCTATTGCTACATCTTCAATTTCAATCATTCTTTATTCTATAGGGTGTATTCTGCTGTTAATTCAGCATATTGTTAATTACACAAATACTTATTAAACATATATTGTTACCCTCTTAATTTAAAGAAGAAAAATTGAGATCTGGATTAGAAAGTCTACTTCAGTTTATTCAAGCCCCCTGATTCTCTTTCACATTTTCCCACTCTGTGCCCTGTGCTCCAGCAACTTCTAATCTGATAAGAAAGTGATAAGCCACATGTTTAGCAGTGACTATGAATTCATGTTTAAAATCCATTTATTAGTCTACATATTGATGACCATAACATTTGAGAAGCCACATTGCAGATGCAGAATTGGTCTGTAGTTCATATGATTGAATTTTATTAATCTTGCCATTAGTTTTGAGTATTAATTTCAGAAGATCTGGGTGATCTAACTGGGGTTTTGTTATAATTCTAAAAGATATAATCCTGAATGCCGTAATCCTGAATGTTGAAATCCTGAAAGATCAAAAACCCCAAAATATAATTCTGGAAAAAATAATTTGAAAAATTCTTTGAAAGACATTTATTTACATTTTAAAAGGGGATTTATTTGAGAAACATAAAAACATGTTATAATACTTCATAGAGTATTTTACACAATAAAATAGACAATAACATATATTTTTGCAAGCATAAACACTCAGGTATACTAACAACAGTCACACAGATATAACAGTTATGAGCAGATGAACTGCATTCATGAACAAACAGCTTATATAACTGCCTGTATCTAAAATACTATGATGGACAACCTAAGTCTTTTGAAGAGAATGATCAAAACCCGCAATGAGTCACCACTGTATATGTAGTCCTCCAAAGAGCTGATATCACAAGAAATTTTGTCTTTCACAAACACAGATGCACAAAAAGAACATCTTTCCATTTATTGAGGAAATTTCAACATTTTTAGGCACACACATAATGCTTGCACACAAAGTCAACATTGTGATAATGCACTTTCATGGAGTCAAATTTGCAAAAAAATTAAAACTTTCTAAAAGTCTTTACATAATTTATACCTTCTCTATTAGAAATGATGTGAAGATTAAATACATAGCATAGCAAATTGTAAAAAAATAATGCTGACAATTTAATATAGTGGGAAAAATCTTTAAAAACACTAAAATTTCAACATATGAATAAAAAGCGTAGTTCAGGGATACAGTATAGGCAATTGCATAGAGATAGTCTGTAAGAGCTGGCCAAATTTCATGATCATTAACAATATTTTGAAGTCTTGCTCAGTGATGAATAGCTGCTTTTTTTCTTTTAGGGCATGACTCCTCAGAGAATACATTCACATTCATTTTCCGTGTGGTGCTGCTCTTTTTGAAATTCTTTTATGATTCATAAACATTTTCTATTAAAATTTCCCATCTTCTGTGCCATGCTTCTGTGTTGTTTGGGGCATGTGGAAATCTATTTTGTATGCACTCATATACAGATCACAAATTTGGCGGAAACAATATTGGTGATGGAACAGCTACACCATTGTATAAGTGTCTTCTTATCCTTCCATGCATATAATTATTAATATTTTCAAAACAGTAACTTCGTTGGCTTCTTTAGGCAAATGGGGCTTCAATTCATTAGATGTTTCTGGAATTTCATCAGCTGGAAGGAATGCCAATGCAGACAAATGACACATTTTTGAACTGAAGTTTTTTTCATTGTCCTATCACATGGTCAACCCATTCATTTGAATTTTCCACCAAATGCATTGGCTTGAATGGAAAAAAACAAAAACAAACTACTGGTAACACTTTGAAATTTATTTTTAGAAGTCTTGGTCACAGCTAATTCCAAATCTGTCATGATTTGGGGATTCAATCAAACATTAGGAACTTTAGACTTTATAGATTTTGACTTGTAGGATTTTAATCTTTAGGGATGATTTTTGATTTTTCAGAATTTCAATATCTGGATTATGATGTTTGAGATTATATCTTTCCAGATTATGACTGGCACTGGATTTAACTAGTGCTGGCTGGACACAGTGATGGTGCAGCACTTTTTCCAAAGTATTAAATATTTGTAAGTGAAGCATCCTCCAATCTAATGTGAATTCTAGAAGAAAGACTGCTTTCTTGAAAACTCACATGGTTCAGAGATTCATATTGGGAATAATTTTTTAAACTTGAGATAAATTTAACTCACTATGAAATTCACCTTTTTAAAATGTATAATTCAGTGGTTTTTAGTATATTTATGAAGTTGTGCAACTATCACCACTATCTAATTCCAGGATATTTTCATAATCTCCCAAAGAATCCCTGTACCCATTAGGGAGTACTCTGTCACTTCTCATTATTCTTTCCCCCTATCTACCCTAGCAAATATTAATACTCACCTACTTTTTGTCTCTATAGATTTGCCTAGTCTGTGCATTTCATATAGATGGAATTTTGCAATATGTGGCCTTTCGCACCTTGCTAATTTCACTTAGTGTAATGTTTTCAACATTCATCCATGTTGCAGTACATATCGGTACTTATTCCTCTATGGACAAACGATATTCCATTGTATGAATATACCACATTTTGTTCATCCACTCAGTTGATAATCAGTTATTTTCATTGTTGGCTATTATGATTAATGATGCTATGAACATTCATGTACACATTTTTGTGTGGACATACGTTTTTAATTCTCTCTGCTATATATCTAAGCATATAATTGCTGAGACATATGGTAACTCTATATTTAACACACAGAGGAACTGCTAAACTGTTTTCCAAAGTGGCCGCACTACTTTACATTCCTACCATCAATGAATGAAGGTTCTAATTTCTCCACACCTTTGCTTGTTATGTGCCATTTTTTCCCCAAATCATAACCATCTTAGTGGTTATAAAGTGGTTCTCATGTGATTTTGATGTGCATTTCTCTAATGGCTAATGATGTTGAGCAGCTTTTCATGTGCATATTGGCTAATCATATAACCTCTTTGGAGAAGTATTTATTCAACTCTTTAGCCCATTTTGAAATTGGGTTATTTGTTTTTATGCAAACTTTAAAAATATCCTGTTTACAAATTCTATTACATATGATATTTCAAGATATTTTTCCATTGATTGATTTTTCCCACCATTATGGTTTGTAGTTTTTTCATTCTCTGAATGTCTGGCAATTTTTAATTGAATGTCAAACATTGTGAATTTGACCTTGTTGGGTGCTGGATATTAATTAATTAAAAAATATTATTGAGCTTCATTCTGGGATATAATTATTTGACCATTTTGATCCTTCAAATCTTGTTTTTAAGCTTTGTTAGTCAGGGCCAGAACAGCCTTTGGTCTAGGCCAGTTCTGTCCCACTAATAAGACATATGCATCTGAGCACTCTACTCAATGCTCTGAAAATACTGAGGTTTTTCTACTCTTTCTGGTGGTAACATTAATTCTTTCCAGCCCTATGTGAGCTCTTTTTCTTATGATTCTTTCCTTTGCTTTTTTTTTTTTTTTTGATAATTCTTTCTCTGCCTCTTATAGTTTCCTTGCATGCACATGCTAATGTGTCCTCAAGTCTGCAGTTGTTCGCAGCATTCTCTCTGTGCCCGTCTTTTCTTTTGGGGGTCTCTGTAAACTCCAGCTACACAGGTCTCTCCGGACTCCTAACTCTGTCTCATCTTTTCAAGGAGACAAGCACCTGTAGAGATCATCCTCTTGCAGAGAGCCTGGCAAGTCTCTCCAGATCTCAAGCTGAGCAATAGTAGGCTCACCTGTTTGTTTGCTCTATCTCAGTGATTGCTCTCCTGCATCACCTGATGTCCATTGTTTGGTAACTGTTGTTCTACATACTTTGTCCAGTTTTTTTCATTACTTGAAATGGGGAGGAAAATCCTATCTCATTACTCTGTTTTGACCAGAAGCACAAGTTTGTATTGTCTGTATTGATTTTTTTAGAGGTACATGTCTTTTTGATTTATTTTACTGGTTGCTGTAGCTATTATAACATAGATCTTTGAGTTATCACAGTTTACCTTCAAGTGAAATTATACTTTAAAATGAATGTTAACAACCCTTACAACTATGTATTTCCATTTACTTTCTGCTTTTTGTCCTCTTATTGTTGTACATTTTCTCTGAATGTTCCATGCCACAGTTATATTGTTATTATTTATATTTTAAACTGCTAGTAGTTATGAAAACATTTCAAGATGCTAACAAAAAAAGTCTTTTATATTTGCTCAGACAATTTTATCTTTTTTTTATCTGAGATTAATTCTTTTAGACTTTGTATGAATAAAAAAGCCTATTTTGTCTTCACTTTTGAAGGATATCTTTGATGGAATTTGACACTGACAGCTTTTTGTTTTTCTTTTCAACACTTCAAAATTATTTTTGTATTGATTTTGTTCTCCAATGTCTATGTTGAGAAGACAGTTGTTAGGCATATCATTGTTCTTTTTGTTACTTGGCTCCATTTGGAATTTTCTCTTTATCTTTGATTTCACATTTTCGTACTTGTGTCTGGGTATAGTTTTCTTTGTATTTATTCTGCTTGGGGTTGACTTTTCGAATCTGTGGGTTGATGTCCTTCATCAATTTTGAAAAGTTCTTGGATGTTTTGTTTTTAAATATTTCTTCTGTGCTATTCTCTTTATTCTGCTCCTAGGACTCCAATTACATGTGTGTTGGAACTTTTCATATTGTCCCACAGATTTCAGATGGTCTGTTCTTTTCTTTTCTTTTTTAATTCTTGCCTTTGAGTTTCATTTTGGTTACTTTATATTGACCTGCTTTTAAGTTTTTGGTCCTTTCTTGTGCTGTGCCCATTTTCCTTTTTTGGCTTTCTATTGAATTCTTTATTTTTGTTATTGTATTTCTCATTTCTAGTGTTTTTGTTTGGTTTAAAAAATAATCTATTTTTCTGCTATAATCACTTTGCTCTTTAAGTATTTTATATACCTTTTCCACTGGATTACTTAGCATTTTTATTCTAGATATCTTTAAGACCCAGTCTGAGATTTCACCATCTGGGCTATCTCTGGTACTGCTTTCATTGACTGTTTCTTCTCCTGTCCATGGGTCACATTTTCTTGCTTCTTCATGTATCTTATAACTTTTGGCCATACAGTAGACATTTTGTGTAAAAGAACAGTACAGACAATATTTACCTCCAGAAAAGAACACACCTTTCATCCTATCAGTATGTTACAATGAAGTCCTGAATTAATCTGATCAGTTATTGAGCTGGGTTTGGGCTTTGTGCAGCTTTGGTTTGATTTGGTTCACTCACTGCAGGCTTTAGTTATATGGAGAGTGGTTTGGGACTCTCCTTCCAACCAGGATTTATGCTCTGAAACTGCCACAGTTCTAGAGATCTTTTTATGAATTGCAACTGAGTTGACAGCTTTCTAAAGTGTATGAAAACTCTCTCTGCTTTACAGCCTGCCTGCCAGATTTATGAACTGCTTGGGGGTTCTCTTTGCTCTATAGTGTAGTCCCTGGATTTTTGTGGCTTAGGAGAGTTTTCACCATGCTGAGCTGCCTCAGCCTTTGGAGGGCAGCTTTACGCACTCTGTGAAGCCTCGAAATGCCTTGTGTTTCTTTTAGATGTCTTGTACTTTCTCCAGTCTTAGGTGCCTAAGAACCTGTAGCACATCTGATGAATTTTATTTATTTATTTATTTTTAAATTTCAAAATATTAAGGGGGTACAAATGTTTCTGTTACATGGCTTGAGTCAGAGCTATAAATGTACTCATCACTTGAATAGTGTTTATTATACTCATTAGGTGTTTTTTTGGTCCCTCCCCTTCTCCCTCTCCCCCCTGCTTGATTTCCAATGATTTTTACATCCTTTTGTGCACTTGGGTGCCTATCAGTTAGTTCCAATTTATTAGAAGGTTCACATGGTGTTTGTTTTTATATTCTTGAGATACTTTGCTTAGGATAATGGTCTCCAGTTCCTTCCACATTGCTGCAAAAGGCATTAATTCATCTTTTTTATGGCTGAGTAGTACTCCATGGTATACATATATCACATTTTGTTAATCCATTCATGAATTGCTGGGCACTTGGGTTGATTCCAGATCTTTGCAAGTGTGAATTGTGCTGCAATAAACATTTGAGTGCAGGTGTCTTTTATATGAAATGACTTCTTTTCCTTTGGGTAGATACACAGTAGTGAGATTGCTAGATTGACTGGCAGGTCTACTTTTAGTTCTTTGAGAAATCTCTGTACTGTTTGATGGATTTGTTTTTGCTTTCTTGTCATGCTCCTTGCCTCTGGAGGCTGGCTACTTTGTGTCTTGAGGAGCTGCTATGTACCTCATGAGTGGCCTCTCTCAGTGCTCCTGGTCTGCCCAAGTTGTTGACACACTACCTCTGAGCATTCTGTGAAGACCATTGGAAAAATTTGGCAGGTGGATTCAATCTCACTCTGTGCCTGGGCTCCTCAGAATATTTACCTGTCATGCCAGGCCATGCACAGCCTTAACATTTTGTTAAAATTTCAGCTGAGCTCTCTTTATCCAAAACTATGGTGTTTTTAAAAATTTTCCCAGAAATCTACCAGGAATGTAAATAGTTGAAGATCTCTTCTCTCTTAGAAGGACTTTCCCTTTCCTGGAATTTAGTTCATTTAGGTTTCTTTGTGTCTTTAACTGAGGTATTTGGAAAAAAAAAAAAAAGATGTTGCAGCTTCTTTGGTTTGTTTTGTTGTTAGGACAAGAGCAACTCTCTCTTTTGACTTTTTGTATCCTAAGTAGAGGCTGAAGATTTATGTGTGATATTTTTAAATTTTTTTCTAATTTACTCAGCATGCCTGGCAATTGTAGCAGTCACCATATTGTAGGAAAATTGTAAATGGGGTGTACCCTGTAATAGTTTCAGTGTGATTAAACAGAACAAATTTTTGCTTCCATAAGACCATTCCCCAGTTCCATTTTAGACCTCCTCTGGAACCTAACCTTAACCAGCTCTTGAGACAGATAGAGTCAATAGTATTGATTTCTTTAGAAATTTTCTTAATTATTCAACTCACATATATTTCATACTTCTACAGG
>CAUYSK010049300.1:0-19281 GCA_963575035.1 Avahi laniger
CGAATGGCCAAAATGATTTTTGGTCAGCTGGTTGTGCTCATGTCTGCGGAAAACGGACACTTTACTCATGCTACCTGATCTATCCTCAGAGCAGCTGATGGAAACGACAGCATTACTCACCATTAAAAGTGAGAAAAAAACGACGGCATTACTCACCTCTGAGAAGTGACTCACTTGGGTGAGTGGCCGTGTCTTGGCCTGAGTCATTCTGATGCCAGAGCTTATGCTCCTTGAACTCCTGAGGTGTTGCTAAGGAGGGAGACTGGACTAGCTGGCTTGAGTTTGATGTGTTCTGAGAGTTGGTTTGCAGGTGAAATGCCAGCAGTCTGTGGATGCAAATGGTGTCATGATGGGTTGACCCATTGTGACATTAGAAATATGGATGTATTTGGCCTCTGTCCCCGGTTTCTGGCACAGAGCTCCTAAAACTCTTGTAATTTCCTGAGTGATAGGGGTGCTAAGAGCAACTTGTGTTCTAATATGTGATCTTTGACCCTGGCTCCTGAGGCAGAGTTCCTAAAGCCGTTGGGATTTCCTGGGCTATAGGAACATCTTTTATTCTAATAAGGTGAGTCTTGGTGGACGCCTGGACAACGTCAGGGTGGGAGCTGCTCACCAGAAAGACCAAACCATGATTAGAAGCCTGGAACTCTCAGCCTCACTCTCCATCCTCCAAAGGGAGGAGAGGAGCTGGAGATTGAGCTAATAATTGATCATAACTATTGATACATGTTGAAGCTTCCATAAAAATTCCTAAAAGATGGGTTTCTGAGAGCTTCCGGGTTGGTGAACATATCCAGAAGAGCGGCACAACTGCATGAGGAATGGGGAAAGCAGCTCCTGTGCTTGGACCCTTCTGGATCTTGCCTTACACACGTCGTCTTCTGGCTGTTCATTTGTCCTTTATCATATCCTTTACAATGGCAGTTGGGAAGCCTGTGGATACTTGTTACTGCCTAAAGTCAGTCTTGGCTTCACATATGTTTCTGAATTTTGAATTTCGTTTGGTTGCGCAGTACTGAGAAAATCTACACGTGTTTAAAGAAGTAGTTACATGTGACTGGCTTTTACATGCACTTGCCGTGCAGTGCCAGACACGCCTCCCTTAAGGGGAGATGTCAGGAGAAGCTTTACTTTGAGGTGTCCCTGGCAGCATGAGGCCACCTGCCGCTGGTCTGCAATGGGTCACGATCTGGTATAGAATATATTCAAGCATGCATGCTGTTTTTGTTATAGTTTCTTAAAGTTAAAACTTTATTTTTAAAAAAGAAATTCCAGCTGGGCATGGTGGCTCACACCAATAATCTCAACAGTTTTGGAGGCCAAGGTGGGAGGATTGCATGACCCCAGGAGTTTGAGGCTTCAGTGAACTATGATTGTGCCACTGCACCCCAGTCTGGGCTACAGAGTGAGACCTCGTCTCAGAAAAAAAAATCATATTAATTGTTTATGGAGTAGCCAGGACTATAGGTGCACACCACTACGCCCAGCTAATTTTCTATTTTTTGTAGAGATGGGGTCTTGCTCTTGGTCAGGCTGGCCTCAAACTCCTGACCTCAAGCGATCCTCCCATCTTGGCCTCCCAAAGTGCCAGGATTATAAGTGTGTGCTACCTTGCTTGGCCACTGTTTATGAAATCATTGGACTTCTTCTAGAAACTTAAAGCATATTAAAGAGGAGAGAATAGACTGGGCATGGTGGCTCACACCTATAATCCCAGCACTTTGATTGCTTGAGGCCAGAAGTTCAAGACTAGCCTGAACAACATAGCAAATACCTGTTTCTACAAAAAAATTAAAAGATTAGCCAGGCATGGTGATGCACCCCTGTAGCCTTAGCACTTGGAAGGCTGAGGCAAGAGGATCACTTGAGCCCAGAAGTTTAAGGTTACGGTGAGCTCTGATTGCACCACTGAACTCCAGCCTGGACCCCTTTTCTTTTTTTTTTTGTTCCGAGACAGAGTCTCACTGTGTTGCCCGGGGTGAGTGCCGTGGTGCCAGCTTAGCTCACAGCAACCTCAGACTCCTGGGCTCAAGCGATCCTCCTGCCTCAGCCTCACGAGTAGCTGGGACTACAGGCATGCGCCACCATGCCCGGCTAATTTTTTCTATATATTTTTTAGCTGTCCAATTAATTTCTTTCTATTTTTAGTAGAGGCGGGGTCTCGTTCTTGTTCAGGCTGGTCTCGAACTCCTGAGCTCAAACAACCCGCCCGCCTCGGCCCCCCAGAGAGCTAGGATTACAGGCGTGAGCCACCGCGCCCGGCCTTGGACCCCTTTTCTTAAAAAAAAAAAAAAAGAGGGAATAATTAAGTATGTCAAATGCTGCCGATATGTTAAGGAACAGGAGGTCTAAGAACTGACGGTTGAATTTTCGAAGATGGAGGTCACTAGTGATAAGAATGTTCTTGATGGGACAACTGGAGAGAAAGTCTAACTAGAGCTGGTTTAAGAGAAAATAGGAAGAGAAGGTTGGAGACAGCACCTGTAGATGAATCTTTCAAGGAGTCTTCCCTACGAAAGGGAGCAAGGAGGAAGAGGGACAGGAGGAATTTTCTTTTCAAAGATGGGAAGAATAACCGCGTGTTTGTTTGCTGATGGGAATGCTCCATTAGAGAACAGAAAGCTGATCACGTAGGCGAGGGGGGAGCTGCTGGCGCAACGTGCTTGAAGGCAACACAGGAGGTGATGTCGTGCATGAAGGGAGAGATTGCAATCAGTCATTCCCGCCTCTGATCCTCGGAGTTGTAAGGCTGGAATTGTTTTGATTTATTTAATATCATAGAGCCAGATGGCATCTGAGGGCTGGGGCCATGTGTCTAACTATTTTCTTGAAATCTTCAGAAAGATGGCTTCTGAGCACTTGGGAGACAGTTTGAAGAGATAAGATACAGCGCAGGATTTTCCTTCGCACCCGTAGGCATGGTGCTTGGCTCCTTGGGCAGCTCTGCGCTGGGTTTGCCGAGCTCTTGGTTAGCGCATACAGTGGGACTCTGTTTAACCGCCAGTCAGCTGCAGCCCCGGACTCCAAGTTCATGCACTGCCTCTGAGTATTGGTTCTGGCTCTGCTCTCATTGTGACTGAGGCGAGACTGCAGGGAAAGGCTCATATTTAAGTATAACCACAAAAAAGATTGAGATGTCAAGAAGGTAGGAGGAGAACCTTGAGAGAAAGGTGTGGAAACCCAAGGAAGTGAGTTCCATGAAGATTGGGGTGACTAACACGAGACTCCCACAGAGAGGGAAAGTAAGATAAGGGCTGAAAAGCACCCACTGGGCTCGGCACAAAGAGGCTTTGTGAGAGCCGTTCAGCGGGGAGGTCAGGAGGAAGCCAGATTGCTGTGGGCCGAGGACGTGTGGGAGGCGAGGAAGTGGAGACAAAGTGTGAGGAATATTTGTTCAACTCATCCGGCTGCAAAGCGGGGGACAGAGATGCAATGACAAGGCAGGATGAGGGGAGAGCTGCTTCAGGATGGGAGATGTTTGGGGTGTTTACATGCAGAGAGGAGAGAACCAGGGGAGGAAGTATTGGAGTAAAAGGCAGCAAAAGAAGGAAATCAACGGAACAGAGTTTTGGAGGAGATGGAAAAGACTCAGAGCTCTGGTAGAGGGAAAGAAAGAAGAGAAAAGCAGAGAGCTACTTGGAGGCAGAGAGGAGACAGGCATTCACGGCTGCAGCGGAGGACGAGGCAGGATGAGGGACTCCGGGAGATGTCTGGGTGTGAGGGAGGCCAGACGTCTTTGTCAAGCTGGGGCAGGAAAGATGCCAGGGCTGGATAAAAGGGTTGTGGAGCAGTATCGCGGCCCACTGATTCTTCAACGTGACTTCAGGGCCTGGTGGTGTCCCTGCTCCTCCAGAGAGGAGCAAGTACGTGTGGCAGAGGAAGCAAGGGTGGTAACATACGATCCTCAGATTAATCAAAACCATAAACAACCATTATGCTCAACAGTATGGAGGTTCCTCTAGAAACTAAAAATATGACCCAGCAATCCCACTTCTGGGTATTTGCCTGAAAGATTTGAAATCAGTACGTGGAAGAGATAGCTGCACTCCATGTTTGTGACAGCACGATTAACAACAGCTAAGATATGAAATTAACCGAAGTGCCCATCAAAGGATGAATGAGTAAGGAAAATGCAGCATATAGAGACAACAGAATATTATCCAGCCTTTACAAAAGGAAGAGATTCTTTGCTGTGTTAGTAAATATTGTTCTATCTCTCTAACTATATTTTTTCATTTGCAACAACATGAATGGAATTGGAAAACATTATGCCAATTGAAGTAAGCCAAACCCAGAAAGGCAAATACATGTTCTCACTTATATGTGGAATCTAAGACAATTGGACTCGTGGAAGCAGAGAGTAGAAAGGTGGTCACCAGCGGCGGGGCGGAGGGAGGTAGGAGATGTTAGTCTGAGGGTGGAAAGCTGTGGTTAGGTAGGAGGGATAAGTCTGATCTCTCCTTTTTTTTTTCTTTTTTCTATTTTTTTGAGATCAATTACAGAGCATCGTGAAAATAGTTAATAATTGAGTACTGTACATTTAAATTTCACTGAGAGTAAATTTCAAGTCTTCTTATCAAAAAAGATTAAATATTTGAGAAGATGAATGTTAATTAGCTTGATTTAACCATTCCGCATTGCATTCAAAAATCATAACACTACTTTGTACCCCATAAATACACACATCTATAATTTGTCAATAAAAAATTTAAAAAATAAAATTTAAAAAGCCATAAATAAGGAACCTGTCAAGTACTATGAATGTATTTCTAACCCACTCAGAGAGAGCCCCTAAGAAGCAGGCTCACGGTCCTTGCTCTTGGACCTGTTGACATGTGTTGGGATGATAGAGCTCTAATTCTCCCACTGTCAAGGAAAAAATTAGAGAAGCAGAAAGGAACTGTTTAGAATATTTCCAGATGGCTCAATCAGAAAAAAAAAAATTGGGCTAATGTGTGGCTCTTTATAAGTAGGCCAACAAGAATGTTTTTGAGCACAATAATGCCGCAGCTATTATGTTGAAGGAAGAATCAATATTTTCTTAATTGAAGAAATATATATTCGACCTATGAGATTAGACTGTTATCTTTGGAAGAAAGTTAATGTTTGCAGTGGCGAGAGGTGTTGCCCTCAGGTGATTCAGAAGGAACAGAGTGAAAGCTTCTCTGTTGGGGAGATTGAACTACAAATGGAGCACCCCGAACCTCCCTGACCCCCTCCTCACACCAATTCATGACACAGATGCAGACAACAGACAGAGGAGCATCTCTAGCAACAACGGGCACCAGAGTTTGACAGGTGCAAGAACACAGAGTAGGGACCCCACGTGAGGAGCATGAAATTTCCCAAGAGGTAAAGGTGGGGACCCTGGATCGAAGGGGTGACTTAAAGAGAGTATGTGGGAAGACTCAGATGAGAGACTGAGGAGATCGAGGAGACATTGAGGAGGGGGGGAGTGAGTGTGCATGTGGATGGCAGTCACACATGGCCTTGTGCTTACAAGTGCCCTACGTTTGGCTTTTTCTGATGTCACTGTCTTGAAATGTTTAATAATTATTTTTGGAACCAGTGGCCTTACCTTTCCATTTTGCACTAGGACCTGAAAATGAAGTAGCCGACACTGTGGCAAGGCGTTTAAGAATCCAAATGAATGGGTTCAAGTTGCCACTACTGCTTTGAGTTGACGTCTGACACTTTAGTGACAAGCCAATTGTAGTCCACCAGGCGGAAAGCCCCACAAAGCAGCCAACATCTCCCCCAAGATGAGAGACCCTCAGCCTGGCTTTCTTGATATTGCCCTCAGAGTCAAAGGGGACAATGACTTCCACCACCACCCGCCCCCCCGCCACCCTATCATGACATAGAGTGGAATGGTAGGCAGGGTGACGCCCTCATGTGAATCCCTATGAGATGGCCTTGTGTGGTTGCCATGGCCGGAGGAGACCCGCCTACCCACCTACCTCTCTGTTCCTTTGAAGTAATTTCTTTGGTTTCTGTCACTGCTCTCTGTCATTCATTCAACAACCATTCACTGTTAGTTACCGTGTGACGGAGTGCTCCAACTCCAACCCATCAAGCAGGATCTTGGCATGTTCTGGCTGCTCTTCAAAATAAAGGAGTAGACAGAAAAAGACCTGGAATGAGCTGGCGGGACGGGATGGCCATGCCGGATGTTTCACACTCCGTTTCCCCCACCCACTTTTCAATTCGAAATCCTCTCCGCTCATTTTCCAAGTTCACTACTTAAAAAGTAGGAATTTATCTTGCAGTATGAACTTAAAACCTTATCCCTAAATTTCCACTTTGGAATCTACAGGGAACCAGGCTCTCTCCCAGGCACAGGTGGAGGAGGGAAGTACAAAGATAATGCAGTTGTGCTAATCCCTTGTCATAGCCAAAGACGGAGGAATCCTTGCATGAACACCCATTTCCAGGACATTCTCAATGTAAAAAATTAGAAGGATATGAAATAGAAAAAAATGATATTGCCCATTTATATCCCATCTCTACACCTTCCTCTCTCTTCAATCAGTCATCAATATTGTGTGCATGCTCCTAGTCCTCTTTCTTAACATTTAAATTCAAATATGTATGTATGTGTGTATACATATACATATGTCTCACATACAACTTTTTAAAAAATTTAGTGCACATAATGTTCCCAATCTTACTTTTTAACTTAACGACTTCTATTTCTATCATAGCGATGTAAATCTATGCAATTCTTTTTTATTATTGTATTTTGTTTGTTTGTTTTTGTGTTTTTGAGACAGAGTCTCTCTCTGTTGCCTGGGCTAGAGTATGGTGGCATCATCATTGCTCACAGCAACCTCAAACTCTTGGGCCGAAGTGATCCTCCTACCTCAGCCTTCCGAGTAGCTGGGATCACAAGTGAATGCCACCAAGTCTGGCTAATTTTTGTATTTTTGTAGAGACGGGGTCTCACTCTTGTTCAGGCTGGTCTCGAACTCATGGACAAATTATTTAACTTTCCCGTGTTTCAGTGACCTCATCTATAGAATGGAAATACTAGTAATAGTACCTATAAGGTTATTGTGAGGATAAAATGAGACAATACGTGATAATGTCTAAATAGTAGCTGGCACATTGCAGACACTCAATATATGCCAGCTATTATTAATTTTATAAAAAAATATGCAGATCTGGAGCTTGGTACATGGTTATGAAACAATAACAAATGCAAAAAGTCCACTAAATATTTTTTTTTTGAGACAGAGTCTCGCTCTGTCACCTGGGCTAGAGTGCTGTGGCATCAGCCTGGCTCACGACAACCTCAAACTCCTGGGCTCAAGCAATCCTTCTGCCTCAGCCTCCCAAGAAGCTGAGACTACAGGCATGTGCCACCATGTTGGGCTAATTTTTTCTATTTGTTTAGTTGTTTGGCTAATTTCTTTCTATTTTTAGTAAAGACGGGGTCTCACTCTTGCTGAGGCTGCTCTCAAACTCCTGAGCTCAAGCAATCCTCCCACCTTGGCCTCCCAAAGTGCTAGGATTACTGGTGTGAGCCACAACATCCAGCCTGCTATATGTTTTATGATTGCAATTTTGTGAAAGCTATATCTACTTATGGAAAAAGATTTTTAAAAAATATGCTAGATGAAGAGAATTCTTTGCTAGGCTGATGGGATTATGTGTAGCTTTTTAATGTTTTTATATTATTCTACAATAAACAAGAAAAGGAGAAAGGAAAAAAAAGAAATTCTAATTATGGATTTTGCCACAAAGATGTGAAGGAGATTCACAAGCACCCCTAGACCAGTGCTGTATCTCTAAGGGGCAAGCACCATGCTGTCTTCTCTCCAACGGCTGCCTAGTGGCTTTGTCTACGTGGATTACAAAGCCAGTGCTTTGTCTCCTTGGTCATTCATTCATCCATTTGTTTAACAGGTGTTTATGGGGAGCCTCCCATGTGCTAGACACCATTCTAGGTACTGGATATACGATGGTGAACAAGACAGTGAAAACCTTGGATACTGATTTATAATGAGGAACTTAGACAATAAACCAAAAAAAATGTAAACAAGAAATGATCAGATAGTAATAAGTGCTATGCAGAGAACTGAATATGGCTGTGGTAATGACCAACCATATGGCTACTCAGATTGGTGGTCGAGGAAGGCTCCTCTCAGGAGATAGCACTTCAACTGATGAGGAGAAGGCACTGACCTAGGAAGATTTGGGGAAGAACATTCCAGAGAGTAAACAGCATGCTCAAAGGCTCAGGGGCAGAGACTTGCTCAGTGGGGGTGAGGCCTAAAGAAGAGCTACCTGTGGCTGGAGGGAGGTAGGTGAGGGTGAGAGCAGAATGAAGTGAGTTCGCATCAAGTGGGGCTTTGTGGAGGAGGGTAAGGAGTTCAGAGTTGACTCAAAGTGGGATGGGAAGTCATCAGAAGGATTGAAGTAAAAAAGTGATTTAATCTGATTTATGTTTTTGGAAAGACCTTTCCAGTGGCTGTGTGGCAAATAGATTGCAGAGAGATGGGAAGCAAGAACAGCAGTTATCAGGGCACCGCAGTGATTCAGGGAAGAGATGACCATGGATTAGATTAGGGTGTTGGCAATGGAGAAGGAGAGAAATGGATGTTGGGATATTTTGGGAAGATAGAAGTTACAAGACTTGCTGAAGGATTGAACATTGGACATCGTAAAACAGAAGGACAAAGATAATTCCTAGATTTTTGGCTTGAGTAACTGGATGCTGTTTACTTGGGTGGAGAAAATTGAGGAGAAGCAAATTTTGGGGGTGGGGTGGAGGTGGAGAATAAAAACCCTGTTAATTTTCCAAGTTCATATGTCAAACAGAGGGTTGATTATATGAGTCTGGATTACCAGAGAGATGTCAGAGCAAAACTAGCAAATTTCAGAATCTCCATACATGTGTGGTATTTAAACCAGGAGATTGGTGGACTTACCCAGGCAGAGTGTAGGTGGAGAAGAGAAAAGTCTTGGGATTGAGTCCTGGATCCTCTAAGGTCAAGAGGTCAAGCAGAAAATGGAGAATCCAAAGTCAAGACTGAGAGGAACAGCCGATGAAGAAGAGGAACACCAGCAAGTGAGATTTCATAGAAGCCAAGAGAAGAAAATGTTTTGACAAGAAGAGCACGGGTTAGCTGTGTTGAACGTTGCTAAAACATTGAGTGTGATAGGACTAAGAAATGACCATTGGATATGGCAACACTGGATTTTATTGCAGACATTATGAACATGGAAGGCATGCCCATTTGGGAGCCCAATGGGACTGGGTGTGAATTTTAGTTCCACCACTTACTAGCTGTGTGACCTTGGACATGTTATTTAACCTGTCTATAAATTTGGATAATGACATTTACATTATTGGGTTGTTATAAAGTTTAAGTGAGATGAAGTTTGAGAAATTGCAAAGCACTTAATAGGCACTCAATATGCATTGGTTTCCATTTTTTAGGCAGCTGTGGAAAGGCAAAGACCTTGGGACAGCCCCAGGGAAGAGGTCGCTATGTCCTCAGTTTCTGATTTTTGAAGCTGCAGTGGTGCTTGTTTTCAAAGCAAAGAAAAGGGTTATTGACCCAGAGGCCTGAGAGTTACAACAGCTGACTCTGTCCAGGCGAAAAATAAAGGCAGATTTCTACCCTCAGGTCCTGTACTGAGCTCTTCTTGCCTCTGGCCTTGACCTCAGGCATCCTTGCTAATAAAATCCTAGATCTCAAGGTTTCATACCAGTCAGTCCCTGCGCTCACTTCCAGTTAGTTCTGGGCTGAGCAGGGTGGATTGAGACTAAGAGTAAATAACTTTGTGCCTAAACCTTGAACAGTGTGTTCTGAGCAAAATTGGTGTTTACAGTAATGCCCCTGTGACTTGAACTAGTTTCCAGGACTTCTGAGAAGTAAGAAGACCAGAGTTCCCCTAGCCCTTGCATGGAGAAAAGTGGATCAAATACAGCAGGGGAGCCCATTTCAGGGCCATGTTCGTGCTCTCTTCCTCCAGACATGTTGCTGTGACTATGGGATGGGAGAAGGCCAGAACAAGGGGTCACTATTGCAGGGCAGGGAGCAGGTGTTGGGTTTAGTCCTTGTCCCAAATGGTCAGCTCCAGAGTCATCCAGTTCTTAGTCCCAGGAGTTCCTGGGAAATGCCAGGGGCTGAATAGGGAAAGCACCGAGAGAGAGAGAAAGGAGACTGAGTGCCAGGAAAGCAGAGAGCACCTAGGAGAGAGAGGGCAAACAAGGGCACCCATGCGGCCACTCCACCCACCCTCCGCAGCCAGGGCAGACACTGCTAATCTGTTACTACCTCTTCCCACCCAACTTAAACTCAGCCTCTGACCTGACTCTAACCTTCACCTGAGCACATCTCAACATAGAGCTCCATGGAGCCACTGCCAATAATTTGGCCTTGGTCTACAAGACAGACTTAGTAAATATTCTTGCACTAGGACAGTTTTACTAATCTCCCTTACTGGTACTTCATTAACTTCTTATTGTCTGAGTAGAGCTGTGCTCTGTGGTGTTTTAATAGCATCCTAGAGCACTTGATTGCCATCTTCAATTCTTCATTATATTAAACTGATTTTAAAACATGATGGGGTTTTGGAATTCAACTGTCATGGGCATCTAGAGCAATTCTTTCCAACTTTTACTATGCGTAGAATCTTGGTAAGTGCAGCATCTGATTCAGTAGTTGCAGGGTGGGACCCGAGTTTGTGCATTGCCAACAAGTTCCCAGGTGGTACCAGTGCAACCGAACTGTTGTCCACAGTTTGAGTAGCGAGGGAAAGGACCATGTTAAGTTTGACTCACTGGAGAAGAGAGAAAATTTCAGGCAAACAAGAGCCTAATAGGGCTCACAGTGTTCTAGAAAACTTGGCAAGATCCTGCAGCCACTTGGACAAGCAATCTGGGATGAGGTAACCCTCCATGCAGACCCGTGTTATGAAAGATATAAGAAGCGTGAAGAGAACAAACACTCCAAACTCTCATTGCCTTGTGTACAAGTTGCTGATTATGAGCAGGGAAGGGTGATGGCTTCTGGGCACCTTGCTTTGTCACCTGGGAAGAGAGGCAGTTCATGGGGTGCCAGAAAACTTCTCAGAGTTAACTGGGGTCAGGACAGGATGAGGAGAAAGCATAGTATCCCAGGAGTGGGGACAGTAGCCAGGAGGCCATGCCCTTTACGTTGGCAGCTCCAGGTTTCCCAGGCCTAGAGGTAGTCCTGGAACCACAATCAGCCAACCAGAGATAACCTCTGTAACTGACTTCTTTGCCTTCTCACTCAGTTTTCTGTAGAGCGTATCTGTTAGAGTAGCCTCCCTGCTAGAGAGGAGGAATTGGCTTAGAGATGGTTTGTTTCCTAGCTCTTCCCATGCACATATTTCATATTGGACAAAACTCTGGGTGCGGTGGCTCACGCCTGCAATCCTAGCACTCTGGGAGGCCGAGATGGGAGGATTGCTTGAGGTCAGGAGTTCGAGATCAGCCTTAGCAAGAGCAAGAGCCCATCTCTGATAAAAATAGAAAGAAATTAACAGGGCAAATAAAAAATGGAAAAAATTAGCCGGGCATGGCGGCACACACCTGTAGTTCCAGCCTTTTGGGAGGCTGAGAGGCAGAAGGATTATTTGAGCACAGGAGTTTGAGGTTGCCGTGAGCTAGGCTGACACCACTGTACTCTAGCCCGGGCAACGGAGTGAGACTCTGTCTCAAAAAAACCAAACCAAAACAAAACAAACTCTGACTAGACTCCTAGACTCAAGAACTATTTAGATAAGTCCCTGAGGGCCACCATTATGGTTGGTTACCAAAGAGGGTAGAGAAGAATGTTGGAGAAGAGCTACCACGGCCCAGACACGGGCCTCCCTAAGAACCTTCATAGAGAATTGTGCCAATGTGGACAGGCCATAGCAGTGGAAAGGATACAGCTTTGGATTCAAATCTCAACTCTTCACTTATTGCCTCTGTGACCTTGGGCAAGTTACTCAATTTCTCTGAACCTGTTTTTTCTCATCTGCAAAAACATTACATCCTTGCAGGGCTAACGTCAGAATTAAATGAGGCAATGGATGTCAAGCACTGAAGGCAAGGCCTGCCTTAGCCCCGGCACGCATGTAGGACGGCTGCCTTCCCACCCCCACAGTGACCCTGCCTCCAACAATACAGTCCCTGCTGCCCAGGAAACACTGAGCAAGAGAGCCACTGACCTCACCCATCTCTGCTGGGCCACCTTCCTGTTCCGTCCCCTGGCAGCACACCATCTGGATGGAGTCAACTAAGAGGAAACACATGTGTCTCCTCAACTGTAAAAGGAAGATGGTAAGGTCCACTCCCAGGCTCTCATGAGTGAGGAATGGAGCCCCAGATTTGTGAATATCTAGGGTGAACAAATATAGCATGTCCAGAACAGTCCCAGTTTGTATCTGATGTCCTTGTGTTGTTTAGCAATATGACGCTCTGAAGGGTCCCAGTTTGAATGATAAAGTGTACATTTATAAATTTTAAGGGGCTTTGCAAATACCATGTAACATAATGCTGCATTTGGTGGCAGTTATTGTTGCTGAATATTCATGTAAACTGAGGCAGGGTAAGAAAGGAGTTGAAATGGTTTCCTTTTCACCCCCAATGCTTGAGCAGGTCCCCTTTTCCAATTTTCACCAATGAGGGGACAAGAGGAAACCAGAGGAGTCCCGACAATTTGTGGGGAGCCTCAGGAGCATGAAAATCTCCTTGGCCAGAAAAAGAGCACCCCCAGGACCCCTGCACCCATGTCTACCATCGGCCACCTAGTTCTCTTCTGACCTCACCCTGTGGTCACTGCCTCACTCACATTGAGGCCCAGACCTGTGCTGGGACGGTGCAAGGAGAAGCCCCACTCTCCCTCCGCCATTGAGGGTGCAGACATTGTCCCGACAGCGTGCAAACCCTGGTGGGCCTCCCAGAGGCCAGACCCTGGCCGGGCCTCCTGCATTGCTCAGGCACATCTCTTCTTCCTCTCTCCTCCTCCTCTCTTTTTGCCTCTTACAGAAGCTCTTCTGCGATTGAGCAAGGCTCTGGAATAACTGGGCCAAGCCGGGCATGTGCAGGGAGGAGGAGACAGCTGGGCCATGTAGGTGACGCTGTGCCAGGCAGCCGCCGATGCCCCATTAACCAAACAGGAAAATCTGGAACAACCGCACACAGACGACTCCGCAGCCCGCCACTGGCTGGATCAAACCCGGAAGGTGTAGGCTTCCCCTCCGCAGGCTAACTCCTCCCCATCTCTCCATCCACTCCGCTGCACACACCCTAATCTCCAGCCACATTGGATTTTTCAGTGTCCCCTCAATGTGTCAAGCATCCATGCTGCTGTGCCTGTCCCATGCTGTTCTTGTTTCCCTGCGGGGTTCTCTCCTTATTCATTGCTCTGAAAACTCCTATTCCAACATCTGCTTCTCTGAAGATTCCCTGACTCTCCTAGGCAGAGTTAGTTGCTTTCTCCTCTCTCCTCTGAAAGCACAGCACTTATGTTACCATTAAGGCTCTACAGATTTGGCTCCCAACTCATCAGACTGCGGGCTACTCAAGGGAGGAACCGTGTCTTACTCATCCTTGTGTTTCCAGAGTCACAGCATCTAGCTTGTGTGAGGCGCTTAGTAAATATATGTCAAATGGATGAATGAATGAATGAGTAATGGTAGAGGGTTGGCTACTGGGTCAAGACACCTCAGTGGGTGCCCCGGCTCTGCCAGCGACCACTGTGTGATCTTGGCCAAGCCACTTAACCTCTCCTAACCTCAGACGCCTCACCGATAGAAGGGTAATGACAACACCCACGCTTCCTGCCTTGCAGGGCTGCGGTGAGGACCCGACACCACAAATCATGGGAAAGCACCTTGTGAGCTGAAAAGGGGGATGCACACGCCCCAACACCACAAAGTCTACTGCACTGATGGGGCTTCAGAGCCCACACTCCTGGGCGAGGCAAGTGTTGGAAAAGGAGGCCTCCTGCTCTCGGAACTAACGTGCCAAGAAACCGTCAGCAGAAGCATCTTTCAGAAAAAGCACAAAGACAGATGCATGAGCTTATATGGAAGTGTGCTTTTAACAAATATAACATGAGAATGGAATCCTTTTTTCCCCACATCCAGCCTTGATAGCTAATTAATTCCACCTGGAGGAGGGAGCCAGGCATTGGGCAAGGACGAGTCTTTATTCCATGTTTGGGAAAGAATTTACGGTAGCTATCTCAGGAGGATCTGGGGAAAAGCAAAGGATAAACCAAGTCACTGGTTTTGAAGAATCCCAAAGATGATTGAGTCTGACTTCGTTATTTTACAGGTAACCCAGGAAGGAGGCGTGGTTAGTTCAAGAAACTGCTAACCGGCAAAATTGGGCTCGACCTCCCGACTCTCTTCCCACTGCTCTCTCCCCTTTAGACCAAGTCACCTGACCCCAGAGAAGATGACATTTCTTAACCAGAAATGGTGATTGTTAGATTGAACAGATGTGGGCAAAGTTAATTATCCAAGGAAAGACTCTTTAGAACAGATGTCATTCTCCTCTCAGTAAAGAGTGTGCCCAAATGAACACTTTCAAATTGGTGACCCTTGGTGCTCTCTTGCCACTCTCCTAATAATCCCCACTTTCTCAGATGTCTTTGACCCGTTTATCCCTTCAGTAAGATGCACTGATCACCTGAGTAGCTGCCGATTGCTGTGCTGGACTCTGCTGCCATGAGATGCAATGTCCAAACTTGCCGTGGATGGTGCTGTGGACAGGCCCCAAGGGCCAGGGTTCCAGCTTCCTGACCCTGCTCCCAGCATGCTGGTGACCTTGAAGACACATGTCCATCCTCTGAACCTCAGTTTTCATATCTGTAAAATAAGACTGAACTCCTTCTTAATTTCAGTTCTGTGAGATCAGCTGGGATTCTCGATGCCCATCTGACAAGGATAGGGTGTCGCACTCAGATTTATTTTCTTAATTCAAATATCATCCCTAACCCAGGCGAGGGGTCGTATGGTAGGGTGGGGTCAGGGACTGTGTAAAAGACCTTTATAACATGTTAGGCAGAATAGCAGCTTCAGCTGGGAGCCAAGTGCTGGGCCAGCAACTCTGCTCACTTGTCCTGTGTCTCTGTGACTGTACTTCTCTCCTCTCTGTCTTGTTCTCTCAAGACTGAGGGATAAGAACCCTTGGCCTCAGTCACTTTTTTTGTTTTCTTTGTTTATGTGTTTAATATTACTCCATTATTAATGGTTTCCTCTTTTAGTTGATGTGCTTGACTTTGTTCCCACCTTCTCCCTTGTCATCTCATCAATATTCATGGTTTCAACCACCACCTTGATGCAAAGCATTCTTAAAACCATTCACCTGGTCCAGAGGAAAACCACACACTCTTGTCCTTGGAGGTTGCCTCTGAGCTTCAGACACACGTCCAACTCCCCTCCCGAGTGCCCTGCAGTCCTGTCCCGCTCGACTTCTCCCCACGCCCTCCCCAGCGCTGCTGCTTCTCCCAGCCTCCCCCGTCTCAGCAAGGGCACCACCACCCAACCAGCTGGCTAAGCAGAACCCTGGAAATCATCCTCGATGCGTCCCTCGTCCTGTCTACCGCAGCCATCAGTTCGTCAGTCCTGCAGGCTCTCCTGCCTTACCTAGTTCGTATCCCTCCCTTCCTATGACATTTCCACCAACTTTGCCTAGTTCCTGCCTTAGCATCTCTCACCTGGATCACTACATCAGCCTTGTAACCTACCTTCTTGCCTCTTAATATCTCTTCTTCCAATCTATCCTCCGCACTGAAGCTAAGAGCAGTGGGTCTCATCCTCAATTGCACATTGGAATCACTTGGGAAGCTTTAGCCCATTGATGCCTGTGTTCTGCCTCCCAGAGATTCCAATGTAATTGGTCTGTGTATGGCCTGGTATAGGGAGCTTTAAATGCTCCTTGGGTAATTCTTTTCTTTATTTTCTTCCTACCTCCCCCCCTCTCTTTCTCTCTCTTTCCTTCCTTTCTTTTCTCTTTCTTTCTTTTCTTTCTTTCCTTTCTCTCCCTCCCTCCCTCTCTTCCTTCCCTTTCTTCCTTCCTTCCTTCCTTCCTTCCTTTTCTCAGGGTCTTGCTTAGCTGCCCAGGCTAAAGTGCAGTGTTGCGGTCATAGCTCACAGCAGTCTCCAAATCCTGGGCTCCAGCAATCCTCCTGCCTCAGCCTCCCAAGTATCTGAGACTACAAGTGCACACCATCATGCCCAGCTAATTTTTGCATTTTTTATAGAGACAGGATCTCACTATGTTACCCAGGCTGGTCTCGAACTTTTGGCCTCAAGCAATCCTCCCACCTTGGCCTCCCAAATCCTTGGATGATTCTAATGTAAAGTCAAGGGCAAGAGCTACTGTGCTAAAATAAACTTTCTGAAACTACTTGCTGGATGAAGCCTAAACCCTATAGCTGGCTTTATCAAACCATTCCTAGCCAGGCCACAGCCTCCTTCATCTATTACCTTAACTTCCCAGGTGACTTCAGTGTGCAGGCAAGGGTGAGACCTCTGCATGTAGCTACAGCATGGAAGAGGAATTGGTTGGAGAGACTGAGGCAGGGCGGCCATTTGAGAGGCTGATGCAGTGGTCCAGGTGAGAGGCAAGAACAAGGTCAGAGGCATAATTAGTAAGACTGTTTCTGGATGCAAACTCTGATGTGCCTTTTCCCAGTCCCACTTGGTTAGATATCCTTCCAGCATGGAGTGAGTTTGGCTAAGCAAGTAAAATATGTTAGCTATTCTCCTACTGCAAGGGAGGGTGGGAAGGGACAGCCCAATACCAGACCGGCCCCTGGTAAACTACTGTGCATGCATGCTAAGTCCCACAGGGGGTTCAAAGAGTTCTTCACTTTTTCTTTGAGCAACCCCTACCCATTCTGAACCCACCTCAGCTAGACATCAAGGCTGTCTTCCTCTCTTTGGTTGCCTCTTTTTCCTTTCCATCTCACAGTCCTTTTGTTTTTTGTTTTGTTTGCTTTCTTTTTTAATGTCTCTGCCCCCACCCCCCCGGGGTTCTGTTCCTCCTTCTCTTGGCCGTGATTCATGCCAGCCTCCTGGCTGCATCTTGTTTTTCCCTTGGCTGAGCTGGTGGGGCTGAGGTTTGGGGACTCTTGGAAACCAGGTCTGGATGATTCCGTATCCATGCTCTCTTTCCACTGTACCAAGCAGCCTTTAGTGACCTTTGTTTTTCTGATTAATCAAGGCTCCTCCAAGAGCTATCTAATCTGAAGAGTACGAGGTCAGAAAGCAGATGTGCAGGAGCAAGCACTTCCAAAGCCTTATGTTTTCCAGATTAATGTCGTGCAGTGAGGGGTCAGAGTTCTTGCGGGATTTCTCAGAGGAACGCTCTCTTTGAGGAGCATGCATTAGAGGCAGCATGAGGAGGAGAAAGCACAGGGTTAGAAAATAGCAGGATTGCAAGAGTCCTGAATAACAATCCAGGTCAACTTGAGGAAGTCGCTTGCCTTCTTTGAGCCTCGTTTTTTCTTGTCAATAACTGACAACATTTGTAAATACGGTAACATTTGCATTTGTTCAGTTTACTCCTATGAAAGAATGTCTGGGAAAGTGCTTTTTAAACTGTGAATAACTGAAGACATAGGCATTATTATTCGATGTGCAAATGCAAACAATTGATGGCTAGCAGTGAATTGTGAGACTGATGCCTTAGTTTGAAATGCCAAACCTGACCAGGTGTGAATTTGTCAAGTGGGTTCATATGATCTTCTGACAAGGTACCATAGATTGTCTTGGGACATCCAAAAACTCCTGTAAAACAGTACTGCGCAGGTTGTGACATAGTGAAGATTGAGATGCATGGACATGATACCCAGATTTACAACACATTGGCTGTTTTGCAATTTGAAATGTAAAACCAGATTTTGGAAAGAAATGTTTCTCTCCCAGCCAAGCAGCACAGCCAAAGACAGATAAACTCCAAGGGAGAAGGACCAGTGAGTACTTCTAGAGTCCAATCCAGGTTGGCAAACCTGCATGTCCACAGGGGTGAGGCAGTAAGGCCAGACAACCATGGGGGATGAGGTGGGCCAGGCTTCCAAAGGCGGGAGCTACTAAACACCAGCCAGTTGAAGCCACATAGGCCTAAGGGCAGAGCACGCCAGATTTTCTGATTTTTCAGGAGAATTTGGAAATCTAGGATTTTTGTATATGCATGTATATGAAATTTCCATTTTTATTTTATTTTTTTAGAGGCAAGTCTTGCTCTATCACCCAGGCTGAAGTGCAGTGGCACGATCATAGCTCACTGCAGTCTTGAACTCCTGGGCTCAAAGGATGCTCCCACCTCAGCCTCCCCAGTAGCTGGAACTACAAGCAAGCACCACCATTTCCAGCTAATTTTTTTTTTTTTTTCATTTTTCTTTAGAGACAAGTTCTAGCTATGTTGCCCAGCCTGGTCTCAAACTCTTGGCCTCAAGTGATCCTCCCTTCTTGGCCTCCCAAAGTGGTGAAATTACAGGCATGGGACACTGTGCCCAGCCGAAATTTCTGCTTTTAAACATTGGCAGTGGAAGAAATTTAACACACTGGATGGACCAAGCTAAATAGCTGTGCTGATTGGAGTTGGCTCTTAGCTCACTCACCTATAACCTCTGGTCTGAACCACCTGGCTGTGCATTCATTAGAACTACCTGGTTTTAGAAATGCCAGTGCTCAGGCCTCACCCCAGACCAATTAAATTGGAAGTTCTGAGAGTTGGGACTCAGGTGTTTGCATAAGTTAAAGCTGGCTACACCAATTCCAGTGTTCAGCCAAGTGTGAGAACTGGTTCTTTAGAGCCTTGCTGCTTAATATCTAGTCCTTAGATTGGCAGCATCATCACCTCCTGGGAGCTGGTTAGGACCTTAATTGATGGACCAGGAATTTCTGTTTTATCAAAGAGTCACAGATCAGGTCCTGTGCCTAGAACTTTAAGGTGCCTATAAATCATCAGAGTGGCCAGATGGCTCACACTTGTAATCCTAACACTCTGGGAGGCTGAGGCTGGAGGATTGCTTGAACTCAGGAGTTCGAGACCAGCCTGAGCAAGAGCGAGACCCCGTCTCTACTAAAAATACAAAAATTAGCTGGGCATGGTGGTGTGCACCTGTAGTCCTAGCTACTCGGGAGGCTAAGGCAAGAGGATCATTTGAACCCAGGAGCTTGAGGTTGCAGTGAGCTGTGATGACACCACTGCATTCTACTGGGGTGACAGAGTGAGACCCTGTCTCAATAAATAAATAAATAAATAAATCACCTGAGTGTCTTATTAAAATGCAA
>CAUYSK010049301.1:0-20314 GCA_963575035.1 Avahi laniger
GTGAAAAACATGCAGTCTGACTTTTAGAAGGGGCTTGAGTCTGAGGAAATTACGTGCCTGGTGGTGGTGGTGGTGAATGCTCTGAAATAGCATGCAAAATTTTAAGTGGATATACATTTTTCTAGGCATAGGGTCCAAAGCTGTTATCAGACTCTCAAAAGTGTGAGTGAACAAAACAAAGTGAAGTACAGTGGAGCAGGTTGATACCAGAACAATGAGACCACTGGTTTCCAAGCTGCTGCAGGCAAAGATGCATCCAGTGCAGACACAGATGACGTGGGGTAAGGAGAAGTTGGCTCGCAGAGTGGACTCCTTGGTGGTACCTCGGCTTCAAGCAGGGAGCTTTACCTTTACTTTCTACCCTCTCTCTCTCTCTCTCTCTATTTTTTTTTTCTTTTTTTAAGACAGGGCCTCCCTCTGTCACCCAGGCTGGAGTGCAAAGGCACAATCACAGCTCACTGTAGCCTCAAACTGCTGGGCTCAAGTGATTCTCCCACTTTACTCTCCTGAGTAGCTGGGACTACAGGTGTGCGCCAGCATGCCTAGCTAATTTTTTATTTTTTGTAGAGACGGCTCACTACATCACCCAGGCTGGTCTTTAACTCCTGGGCTCAAACGATCCTCCCGCCTTGGCCTCCCAAAGTGCTGGAATTACAGTCGTGAGCCACTTCTCTCAGCCTACCTGCTTTCCAAATTATGGTTCTGCTCAGTTTGCTAGAGGAAAGGCTTCTGCTGCTGGGAGCGGGAGGACTGATACCACTGTTAAACCATATCATATAAAATAACAAAGGTCTGACCTTCCCCACCCATTTTTGAAAAAATAATTTACTGTACTCTGATAAGAGCTCCTTCTCTTGACTGTGTCTACTGATGTTCTAACAATCAAGATGATACCTCTTGCTTCCCAACATGTTCGTGAATGCTTGTGGGTGGCAAGCAAACAAGGACAAGGAACTGAATCTGGATAGATGAAAAAAAAAAATCTATATCCTTTCTTTCTTATCCTGAGAGGATAATGAAAATGACTTTTTCCATTTACCTAGCTTCTCACAAGATGATCTTCGTCCCAAAGGCCTAGGTGTTGCTACAGTTGTACCAGAAACCCCAAGTGGATTACCCACCTTTTCCTTTTTTTATAACCTGTGAAATGTTCTCTTTTCCATTTTTTTCCAGATAATGAAGAGTTGAAGGCATATTTTTAGAACCGAGAAGTTTTATAGAATGTTCGATAACTTGGGATAGGGAAAAATGAGAACTAGCAAAAAGCAATAAAGCTTACAAAGCAATATATTTGGTCATTTTCACCCAAAATTAGAGCTTCATGCCCCTAAGACACAAGCCTAAATAATGTTGTTTGTGTTGCGTTAACCTTGAGCTATAATATGGCAAAAGTAGATTACAGGAGATCAAGAAAAATAGTTATAACATTAGCAGCAGCTAGCAGGAATATTTAGGCAAGCAATCACTCTTACAGAGTCAGTTATAAACATCAGGATCACAGACTGGGCCTATATGAGGTTGTACTCAATTCAAGTATGAATACACGTCTTCACAAATAAGTATCATATTGAAAAATGACCACCCTACAAACTAATTTTATATTTGAGGCTTGATGTTTGTCTTCTTTTGCTTTTAGCCCCTCATGAATATGTTTCTGAAGGACAGCAGAACCCTGGGGTGAAGGAGGGGGGCTAAGTGATCAGCTGGTTCAACACTATGCTGCAACTCACCGCAGGTGCAATCATTTCTCCTTGTCTAAACGCTAAGTTGGGAGATACGAGCCTAACACTCTAATAGTACGAGCCTAATTACTCTAACAGTAATTGAAGTATATGTTTAATTAGAAATAGAAGGAATAGTCATAGAGACAAAAGTCACAACCATTTATTTATTATACTCCAAAGACTTTTCATATATTCATTGACTTGACCATTACTATACCCATGAGGTAAATACTACTGTTACTATACAGACAAGAAGTATTTTCTCTGAGGTCCTGTGGCCAGCATGTGGAGGGGCTGAGATTTCATACCACACCTGTCCAATTTCTAAGCCATGCTCCAATCCTGCCTCCTAAGTCCTGCCATTTCTGAGATTCTTTAAATCTGTGTTAACATACCGTTATGATATAATTTTCAATTGTGAAACATAGCAAGGCTCATTAAGTATTTAGACATTTCTGCAGAAATCTTACTGACATTTAAGTATGTAATATTCTACTTCTCACATTAATATATCTTAACTACTATTACTACAGCAATTGTACAGTAACATAAAAGACCATAGCTTGCACATTATGTTTACTTTCCAGAGGTTCACATTGAAAGCTGGCACAATCAGAATATATTAATAACTAGTAAATTATTTAGCTATTTTTTTTTTTTTGAGACACAGTCTCACTCTGTTGCTCTGGTTAGAGTGCAGTGGCATCATCATAGCTCACTGTAACCTCAAATTCCTGGGCTCACATGATCCTCCTGCCTCAGCCTCCTGAGTAGCTGTCATTACAGGCACATGCCACCATGCCTGGCTAATTTTTCTATTTTTTATAGAGACTGTGTCTTGCTCAGGCTGGTCTTGTACTCCTCACCTCAAGCAATTCTCCCGCTTTAGCCTCCCAGAGTGCTAGGATTACAGGTGTGACCCACCACATCCAGCCTATTTAGCTATTTTATTTAGCTCTGATGAATGGAATATTGAGTTGAACTTGAGATAATTAAGCATTGAAAAGGATAAATTCTGTGTTGTTCAGTGGAAAGAGAAGATGCAAATCTGATAAAAATTTAATAGTATGGTTACAAGAAAATTATTGTAGACAAGTAACATCTACGCACATTTCAAGTGTAACTTTTTAACAGGAAAAACAAACGGGATCTATCTCCAGTATTGTACACTTACGTAGGTACCATTTCATGCTTAAAGAAAGTCAGTAGAAAGCACATTTACTTCCGGATATGGCAACTAATTAGAGTTGCAGGTAACACATGAGCGTGCTCAGTTGGACCCCCCCCATGCCAACTTTGTTTAGTTTTAGATTGTTACATTATAGAAAGAACCTTTCATTTAATCCACCCAGCATCCTGAACTTGCAGCAGTAGACCATAAGAAGTCAGACACTAAAGTTAGGAAAAGCCGGTTTCTACCTATTGAGTCTGGGAGCTAACAATGATGTTGGTAGAGAGGGGACACATGGGAACACTCAGAGAAAATGGGAAAAGCTAAGGTTCTGCTCCCCAAATCCTGCTTTATCCTCCTTTTCTAAAGAATGTGGAGCAAAATGACAGTTCAGAATGAGAACTGTTTCCCAATTCTTATTCCCAGCATTAAAATGAAGAAGTAAATTCTTACAAGGAAACGAATTTCCACTCTCTCCTGAGAGATGACTGAAGCTCAGCTGGGAAGAAATAGAAGGCAGGGAAGAAAGGCGGAAGGAAGGAGGGCAAGACCAGTGTAAACAGAACTGGAACAGACACAGGAAGAAAATGAAGTTGTCTTTTCAGTTTGGGGAACAGATTTATATTTCTCTTGAAGTTGTCCTTTAATTTCTGAAGTAACAACACGCATTTACACCCTCCTACCAGGGAAATAAGGTAAAAGGTGAACAAAAACTTTTTATCTCCTGAATCTCACTGTCACATGAACCCTTCACCAATCCAAGATTTTTATGCTTTTTATGTGCATGACTTATCATAAAGGTACAAGGTTTGTGAAGTCATTTTACAAATGAGAAAAATGACGATATCATGTACTAAGAAAAACACTTGAGTTTACTTAATGAAATGTTGAAAAAAAGACCAATGCATTTTCCAGAATAGGGTCCTAGTAGCTTAAATTTTAAATTAAATTACATGAAATTAAAGTACCATGGAAACGTAGACTTTTGTATAACAGGATAAATTATCGAGATATTTCCTAGGTGTATTGTCTTCTTTATTGCTATGAATTCATTCACAAAAGAATTATAGAGAGTTTTCATCCTCTTCCCTTTCCCCTATGCATAGAAAGAGCAAAAAGGCTCTAGCGAGCTTGAATCCTGGCCTTGGTATCTCTCCTTCAGGGTAGAGCTTCTAGAGGTAAGGGAAGTGGGCTGCCCAAGAGGGCAAAATAGACTTCTTGGATGCAAGTAAGGAGACAGGTAGGTTAAGTTCTGAAGTGGTCGTGACCCCTGCTTTTTTTTTAGTGCCTACCTTAGAAGTATCAGGATCTGGGAGGGCAGATGATTATGAAGATGCCAGTGGAGACCCTGGAGGCAGCAGCACAGGTCTCAATGACCAGCCTGGCACTGAGGGAGTAAAACTACCAGTGGAACTGCCCACCCACTTTTGAATTTGTGTAAAGGGGAGTCTTCCCAGGATCTTTTTCACAATTTGCCTGGATTGATGGACCTGGTTACTTTAGGGGAATGAAAACTTGCTTGAAAAAAACACACAGACGTTGTAGTTTCAACATCTGTCCAAAAATTGGCAATCAGAAATCAATGTCACACAAGTATAAAAAGGTTCACTGGAAACACTACAGGAGAAAGCAGTACTTCAAGCATTACCACATGAAATTACTGTACTAAGAAAGTCACATTTTCCAAGTCTGATTCAGAGAGCTCAACTGGAAAATACATATGAATTATTTCTTAAAAGCCCACTTTCATAGGGAGAAATATCCATTAACACCCAAATACCACACAGTTGGCTGAAGCGGGAGAGAAGTGGTTCGGGATGAATTATGAAAGAAAGGGGATCCACGTCTAGCAATTAATCTCTAAAGTCCTTGGCCAAAGTTTTCCTCCTCCTCCAGGCTGACAAATGTGTTTTGAGATTTGACATCCAGAAAAATCCTTGGGAAGTATTCTAAGTAATTTTTCTTAGAGGAGACAAAGCAGTAAAGAGGCATGGTAAATTGCCTTTTGTGTTCCTTTGATATACCTATCTTTATAATATGGTAACACCACACTGATCTACAACAACACAATTTAAATGGAAATTTAAGACATATTACGCATTTTGCTGACTTTCAAAATAGCAATGCACTGAATATAAGCAGATTTCATCAAGCATGATTTTTTTTTGATGACTCAAGGTCAACATAATGAATTACCTGTTTATTGTGTGGCCTTGGGCAAGTCATCAGAACATCTCCCAATTTTCAGTGTCCCCATCTTTACTATGGGAATGACAGAATCTATCTCCTAGAATATAGTGACGATGTCTTAAATGAGATCATCACTGTGAACCACTTAGCATAGAGCCCTATGCATTATTAGGAGTCAACCCAAAATGGTAGCTATTGCTACTTTTTCCATTTATTTCCCCACTCTTGACTGTGAGCTAGAAAACTGGTGATGACCTATGAATGTAACTTCTTAAGTTACCACATAAGTTTTAAAACTCAAATTTCTCTTTTGGAAAAACACAAGAAAAAATACCTAACTCCCATTTCTTCCAATATGGCAGATCTGATGTCGGAAGAAGCCCTTTCAGCACAGAAGACTAAAAATGCTGAATAAATACCTTTAAAATCTTTTTCAAACACAGAGCTGAACTTTCAGAAGAGTAGGTGCATCCTGTGAGATAGAAAGCACTATTTAACACCTTAAAAACTGGAAGCAGCCTCAGTGTTCACACAAATGGTCATACAAATGAACATTATGCAGCCATTAAACATCACCTTTGTAAGTCACATTAACAGCCAGGGAAATTGTTCACAAAAATGACACATTAAGAGAGAAAAGCAAAATCAATATTATGCATAACTGAATATCATATAGATATTACAAATCATGTTTCAAAATGATGGAATGGCTAAAAGCACAGACTCTGGGGCTAGAGCTGAGTTTGACTCCCACCTCAACCATTTATGTAGCTTTGTGAATATGAATAATTTTTAAAACATTTCTTGACTCATTTCTTCATGTAACAAATGTAGATAATAATAGTACTTACATTAAGGACTCTTGAAAAGACTAAATAAGTTAGCATATATACCGTGCTTAGAACAATAACTACCACATAGTAAACACTTAATACATATTAGCTATTATTAGTAGTAAATGACATGAGAAACTATTTGTAATACAAACGAAGAAAGTAGGATTCAACATTATATACAATATGATTCCAGTTTTGTAAAACAACTGCCCTATTGCTTTCTTATGCCCACCCCCAAGCATGTATGCACAGAAAAAACACTGAAAGGAAACATGCCAAAACACTTACTCTGAAGGATATGACTTGGGCACATTTATTTTCCTTTTTAGACTATTTAGTTTTAAAATTTCCAACAATCATTATATATTGCTTTTAAAATTAAAGAGAAATACTATTTTTTTTTAAAAAAAGAACTCATTTCTTCTACTTGAATCACAGTACTTCATAGTGCTAGCATGATAATTCTCTTCAGAGATTCGATTTTGCAACATCACTTTCAGGTTAGCAGGTAAGATAAGAGAATGATGACTAAAGGAAAAAAGAATCAGAAGTATCAGAATAATGTCTAAAGGAAAAATATCAGAAAATAAAATCTGGTAGGTTCCTACATCATGAAGGAGATAAATAATTTCAATATTTTTATGTAGAGAAACAGGTCACTCAGCTAGTGATGATACTCGATAAAAGGTAGCACAGGTCTAGGGGTAAGAAAAATGAGTTGTTTCCCCTTAAATTTAATTTGTTTAGGTTTTGTGTTTCTAATAAGATGTAAGGACCAAATGTTAACGATAAAGGCAAGTAACACAGCTATATCTGTAAATAAAATCTACTTTAAAAATAAAATATATGATTCATAGAAGGAATGATAAATCAAAGTCACCTTCCTTTTCATTTGGATATATTTCTGTCTTTATGAATCAATCTACTGCAACAAAGATATCCCTGGAGTACTATCATATTTTCTGCTTATCCCGCACTTTTTCAACATCCTTGAAATGTCTAAGGAATTTCCTTCCTTATTGACCCTACTTCCCTAAGTCAGAAGCCAGAAAACTTCTCTGAAGCCAGGTAGCATCATGTAACCAGGCTCTACCGATTAGACAATGACTCAGGATTGGCTTTACAAGTAAGTAACCTGAGGAGGCAATACAGAGAATCCATCCTATCCTGTGGTGACCATGAAGGGGAAATATGTGTCTTTCTGAGGACAGCAGGGTAAAATCTCCTGTGTAAATGATGCAGTGATATTTTCCCCAAAACAAACCCGGATGGCATGTTGGACTCTGTTCCTGGTTTAACTACCTAATATCCTCCGACAAATTCTGCTTCTGCTCACACTAGCCCCAGTGGATTTTGCTGTTTTTAAGAACCCTGACCAATATGACAAATGACAACAGAGTCAGCCTTTCAAATATGACGAATAACAATAAATCACCAGAAAATTAAATAACTAATATTTCATTGGTTGGTCCTTTATTTTGTTCCTACTACAGAGAGACTACATTCTCATTTACAGGTGGGGAAATCTTCCCAAGGTTACACACCTGGTAAGTACATGGTAGAACCAGTATTCAAATTCATATATTTCTGGCTCCAGAGTCTAAAATCTTATACTTGACACAAGTCTCCTCCCCTTCCCCAAAAGACGATATAAATCAATGGTCTACTGATGATCCTTCTAAAATATTTCATAACGAAAGAAACCCCATTTTGCTTTACCTAAGCCCATTCTCAGACTTCTCAGTTCACCTCACTGTGACTTCTAAACTTGAAGGTAAAACAGAATGGAATCCTGTAAAAAGTGAATAAGAAGGTCATACAGTTGGTACTACATAGTATGTAGTAGCCTCTGTAGACTGAGTTTTTTCACTTAATAATATGCATTCCAGTCTCCTCTGTGTCTTTTCCTAGCTTGAATGCTCATTTCTTTTAAGTGCTGAATAATATTCCACTGTCTGGATGCATCACAGTTTATATCCGTTCACCTACTGACGGCTATCTTGGTTGCTTCTAAGTTTTGGCAATTATAAATAAAGCTGCTATAAACATCCCTCTGCAAGTTTTTGTGTGAATGTAAGTTTTCAACTCCTTTGGTATTGATCATATGGGGTAAGGATATGTTAAGTTTTGTAAGAAACTACAACCTATCTTCCAAAGCAGCTGTACCATTTTGCATGTCACCAGCAATGAATGAAGTGTTCCTGCTGCTCCTCATCCTTGCCAGCATTTGGTGGCATTACTGTTCTGGATTATGGCCACTCTAACAAGGGTGCAGTAGTACTTCACTGTTGTTTTAATTTGTATTTCCCTGGTGGCATGTGATGTGGAGTATCTTTTCATATGCTCATTTGCCCATTGTATATCTTCTTTGGTGACATGTCTCTTAAGGTTTTTGGCCCATTTTAAAATCAGGTTATTTTACTGTTAGGTTTTAAACATTCTTTGTATATTTTAGGTAATAGTCCTTTATCAGTTATATTTTTTGCAAATATTTTCTATCAGTCTGTGGCTTTTCTTTTTACTCTCTTACAGTGTCATTTGCAGAACTGAATTTTTTTTAATATATATTTTTAGTTGTCCAATTAATTTCTTTCTATTTTTAGTAGAGACAGGGTCTTGCTCTTGCTCAGGGTGGTTTCAAACTCCTGAGCTCAAACAATCTGCCCACCTCGGCCTCCCAGAGAGCTAGGATTACCGGCGTGAGCCACCGCGCCCGGCCTCAGAACTGAAATTTTTCATTTTAATGCAGTCTAGTTTATCAATTCTTTGTTTCATGGATCATGCTTTTGGCATTATATCTAAAAAATCGTCACAGGCTAGGTCCTCTAGATTTTCTCCCTACATTATCTTCTAGGAATTTAATAGTTTTGCACTTTACATTTAGGTCTGTGATCCATTCTGAGTTAATTTGTGTGAAAGGTGTAAGATCTGTGTCTACATTCATATGTTTGTATGTGGCTGTCCAGATGTTCCAGCACCATTTATTAAAAAGACTCTTTTCTCCATTGAAATGCCTTTGCTTCCTTGTCAAAGATCAGTTGACCATCTTTATACAGGTCTGTTTCTGCACTCTGTATTCTATTCCACTGATCTATTCATCTAGTCTTTCATGAATATCATACTGGCTTGATTACTGTAGCTTTGTAGTCAATCTTAAAGCAGGGTAGCATCAGTCCTCTGTTTGTTCTTCTTCAATATTATGTTGACTATTCTGGGTCTTTTGCCAGTCTATACAAACTTTAGAATCAGTTTGTTGACATTTACAAACCCACTTCCTGGAATTTTGATTGGGAATGCATTGGATCTATAGATTGGGAATCTACAGTTAAAAGGCTGACACCTTGAGAACATAAGTCTTCCTGTTCATGAACATGGAATATTTTTTCATTTATTTAGTTCTTCTTTGGTTTCTTTCATCAGAGTTTTGTAGTTTTTATTCATATAGATCTTATACATATTTTGCTAGCTTTATCTAAGTATTTCATTTTTGGGAGTACTAATATAAATGGTATTGTTTTTAATTTCAAATTCCACTTGTTCATTGCTAATATATAGGAAAGGAAATGACTTTTGTATATTAACCTTGTATCTTGCAACCTTGCTATAATTACTTATTAGTTTCAGGGGTATTTTTGTTGATTCTTTAGAATTTTCTAAATAGACAATGACATCTGTGAACAAAGACAGATGACATTCTGCAAAAGGCAAAATTACAGGAACAGTATTAAGATCAATGGTTGTCAGAGGTTGAGGGGGGAAGAGATGAATAGGTAGAGCATGGAGTATTTTTAGGGCAGTGAAACTACTCTGTATGATGAATACATGTCATCATGCATTTGTTCAAAGTCATAAAATACACAATGCCAAGAGTGAACCATAATGTAAATGATGGAATTTGGGTGATAAGGATGTGTCAATGTAGGCTCATCAGCTGTAACAAACGTACTATTCAGGTAATGGAATGTTGTAATGGTAGAGGCTATGCCTGTGCGGGGGCAAGGGGTATATGGGGGATCTCTGTACCTTCCTCTCAGTTTTGCTATGAACCTAAAACTGCTAATAAAATAAAGTCTGCTAAAAAAAAAAGGGTGATTAAGAATGCAAAATTTGGTCAAATGCTAAAATGGATCCTGGGAGCCATATATATGAATGACTTTATTTTTTAAGCCAATTCCTGTCAACCTCTAAAAGCAAAACAAGCCAACAAATCTCTCAGGGACATCTGAGAATACTATTAATGTTGTCACATGTATCATAAAAGCAGAGAAATGGCAATAATATGATGAATTTTTTAAAAATACATTTCAACTATGTCCCAATTTCTGTAATCAGCTCTACATTGCAAATTACCACTTCATCATGGTAAATTTGCAAATGTATTGAGAAGCTCAAAAAGATCTTTTAACACCTGTTTTAGGGACACCAACCACCTTATTATTAGCCCCTCCGCACATTTAGAAAACAAGGTTCATTTACCAAGCCTGCTTAAATTTTTAAAACATGAATGTATTCAGTGATCATTTTATTTTGAGGAGTAGAAAGAAGCACAAGGGAGCTTCTAAATGCTGGCTCTCATTATACTTCCAATTATTTCAATTATTTCAGATTATGCATAAGGCAATTTCCACTCTGACAAAATGCTGGATAAAGATATCCATGGGAATCCAAATAGCAGCAGTCCTTGTATATATGGTAAATTACATTTTTAAGGGGAAAGAAGCTAAATTAGGTGATGTAATAGGAATTTGATTGACTTATGGAAATACTATTCTAACAAAAGTATGCATAACTAAACCTAGTCCCAATTTTATATGCAACTACAAACACCTTATAATTTAATCAACTATTCTGCATTATTTCATACATAATTCCAAAAGAACAATATAGCAACCAAAATTACAAAACTATGCCTACTATGATTCCTACTTGATTGTATGATAAAAATTTGAGGATGAAGAGACACCACCCCCAGGATCATAACAATAACAAATCTTTCTTTGGGCAAATCATAAGCTATCTATCTAGCCAATGAATCATATCTTAAGGACTTTCTTACTGCATAGGAGTGGCTCTTTGATAGCCATGTTTGTCTTGCATGACCCTGGGCTCTAATCACATCCGATCGAGATTAAACCCTGACCTAACAGAATTCTCAGTCTCACCATGGAACCTCTGGTGCGGAAAGGGTCACATAACTGCTTTTTAAAAAATTGTCAATTTTGCTATGCGCTTTTTTTTTTTGATAATTAATATGGGCTTTCTCTAATTAAAAGCCCAATGATTTCAGATTTTCTTAAGATTCTGACTCTTCAGTGTCACCAGCTATACTGTGAACCTTAATGTTAAGGCTTGAATGTCTTTAAGATGAACATAATCAACATCTACTTCTTCAGCATTTTCCATCTCTCCTTCCAGTCCTCAGAACGTGAATTCACACCACCAGTAAGCTTCACAGCTTTGACATAAATGGTCCTCAAACTAAAAAACAACTAATGATTGTGTATATATTAAAACTTTCTATCTTAACCTCAAGTCTCATACATTACCTTACACATTGCAGTAATAAAGTGACCAGCAGTCAGTGTGATGACTTTTTGACTTGTGTCCATGCTACCTCCTGGCCCTAACTCTCCAGTGGAGCCTGGCTGCCCACTCCCACCTGTCTTCCCTACTTGGTACCACTATGTTCCCTTTCCTAGAGCACTGGGGATAAGCCTTGGTCTAGTCTCTCACCTTGTGTGGAGTATTTTTATTTTTTTGTATTTTATAATTTTTTAAATTTTATAATATTGTTTTTATTTTGAAACAATTTTAAACTTAAAGAAAAGTTGCAAAACATTACAGCATTCCCATATGCCCCTCACCCAGGTTCTCCTAATATTAACATCTTAAATAATCACAGGATAATTATCAAATCAGGAAATTAATATTGGTACATTAAGTAAACTACAGAATTTATTCAAATTTCACCAGTTTTTCCACTATCATTTTTCATTTGTTACCTTTAGATCCCTAGTCCCTTTGGAGTTTATTTTTATGTATGGTGTGATATATGGATCTAATTTTATCTTTCTTGAAATGGCTACCCAATTGTTCATAGCAGCATTATTCACACTAGCCAAAAAGTAAAAACAATCAAATGTCCATCAACTGACGAATGGATAAATAAAATGTGGTCTATCCATACAATGGAATGTTATTTGGCAATAAAAAAGCATGAAGCATTGATACATGCTACAAGATGGATGAACCTTGAAAACATTCTGGTAAGTGAAAGAAGCCAGTCATAAAAGACCAACTTGTCATTTTTTTAAAAACTTTGTAATTTCAGTTCGTATGTCCCCTGTCACCCAGAAGTTGTTTAATAAGAGAATTTATAAATATCCAGGTGCAAAGGCCTTTCTCTTTTCTGTTTTTGTTAGTAAACTGCAGCTTTCAGAATTAAAAAGTGTAATTCTTTGTCATGTTTACTGTTTGGGGGCTTAAATTCTTGATCTCATATCAAGATTGCTACCACTTCACTCTTTTTGTTTCCATTGACACAGTATGCTTTGTCCAACCTTTATTTTTAGTTTATATGAATCACTGTTTTAGCTAATGTCAGGTGTGGTGACCAGATGTCAGGTACATATTCCCTGGTTCTTAGTTCCCAGTACTGAAGAACAGTTACTGAAACTGAGTCAAGGGAACAAATGAGCAAACCAAGCAGATGCAAGCGGGCAAAGTGTCAAATTTTATTAAAGCATAGTTCATTCTGGAGAAGGAACTGGTCAACGCCCATGAGTGGAGGAAACCCTGACTTTAAGGATAGATTATAGAAAGTATAGTACATTCTCAGAGTCAGTAGAGAGTGGACTGTTCCAATAAGGAACAGCATCAGCCCAGGGTTAGGGTCTGTCCTTTATGTTAATCCCTAATAAAAAGCTAAGGTAGGGGTGGAACATTCATTAATTTTCTGGGAAAGGCATGGAGAATTCCCAGAATGGCGAGTCCTCCCCTTTTCTATCCTTGTAAGATAATTTGCAGGGATTGCCATGGTATTTGTAAACTGTCACGAGGCTGGTGGGTGTGACTTTTATTATGTTAATGAGGGCAGGTCACTTGAGGATACTGTCACCTTACTTGCATGCATGCTCCAAAGACCCTCTTTTGTGGCCTTGGTCATATGTCTACTTTGTGGCCTTTCTACCTCTTTTCGTTGGTCAGTCCTTGGAGATTCCTATAGTAGACCAAACATCTGTTCAGTTCTTAGAAGCCCCCTCTGGTCAATTTGTTCCTTCTAGTAGACAAAGCATCTCCTAGTGCCATCTCCTCTCCCTCCTTATGCCTACCTAACACTAGGTCTCTTATATAGAACATACACTTGAGTTTTATATTGTGAACCAAATTGTAATCTTTTTATTAAGTAAATTAAACCCATTCACATTTATTGTTATGACTGATATGTATCATCACAAATTTATAATATTTTATAACCATGAACTAAAAAATATTTTCTATGTTTACTTCCACATGAGAGGTGTATATTGACATTCAGGAAGGATTCTCATTTTGTTCTAGTGATTATCATTGTACTTATACTTTTTAAGACATCCTTTATTTGACTATTTACCATCTGATCTAGTAGGGCTTACGGAGGGGGGAAACATATTCTTTATCACTCACCTACCATCTACACAATAATGAGTTTTTCTATTTTCATTTTTCCCTATCCCTTCTCTTCTCACTTTTAGTTGCATTATCTTTACTTTGTAACAACATTACATAACATTTTTATGTTAGTCTTCTGCTATCATGCCCATCTTTGTTCTAGCCTGATATGTGCACATGTATTTTTAAAGGCCTTCATCAGTGCCAGTTCTGTGCTAAAGTCTTCCCAGTCATTACATGGGATTCCTCTAATATAGAGGTCAACCCATTTCTCTGTAATGGACCAGATAGTAAATATTTTAGGCTTTGTAGGACATATGGTCCCTATGGTAATTACAACTCAACCTTGCCAGTATAGCACAAATGTAGCCACACACAACAATATGGAAACAAATGACCTCAGCTGTGTTCCAATAAGACTTTATTTAGAAAAAATAGCTGTCGGGCCATAGTTTGCTGACCCCCACTCTAGTACATTCTCTAAGAAGAGCTGATCAGTGCAGGATTCCCTAAGTTTTTCAAAGGTGAAAATTTCTTTACTATCACCTTCACGTTTGAAGGACAGTTTGGCTGGACATAAAATCTTTGATTCACATTTTCTTTCATTGGATTTTCTTCTCTTTTTCTTTTAATGCTGCCTCACTTGCCTGATTTAAGTCTGATGCTAGTTAAATTATTTTGCCTTTCTAAGTTATTTGATTTTGGCCTAGAGGACTTGAAGATTTGAAATCTAATAGTGTTAGTATGATATGTCTCAGAGTTGACAATTCTGGGTCAAAATTCCAGTAATTCAAGTGACTCCTCTAAATGTGTGGATTTAAGTCCTTTTCTATTTCTGGAACTTTTCTTAAATTATAATTTTAAGTAGTAGCTCTGTATCATCGTTTAGTTTCTTCAGGGCCTATTAAATTTTTCAAAAGACCCTTTCTTTGCCTATCTTTCATTTCCAATATTGTCTCTTGGACTCTCTTTATTTCCTTATGTGATTTTCATTGTCTTGGTTATTTTTCTATCTTTCTTTAAATCCCTTATTAAATTTTCATTAGAGTTTATTTTCACTTGCACACTTTTAAATTTATTCATTATTGAGATAATTTTGACATTTTCTTCCATTTCTTTTCTGAGTTCAATTAACTCTTTTTTTTTAATTTATTCTGGTTTTTGTCCACTTTTCATTTCTGATTCAGGGTGGTTTTCATATCCTCAAATGATTGTTTGAATGTACTTAATTCTGTTTAAGTATGAACTTACACTTTTCTTTTGCTTCATGGTTGTTTTGTAAAGGAGGATGCTTCTCAATTGATGTTTGTGATTTGTTTTGTTTTCTGATCACCTCCAAAATTTCTCTACTGAGTTTACTTTCATTTTGTTCATTTTTATGATACTGAATTGTTTTTTAAAAATCCTATTTTAGAAAATGTTCTTTTCTGTCAGTCTAGCAAAGTCTAGATACTTTGGCAGGGTTTTTTGTTGGTGTGTTTGCTCTGGCAAGGGGCAAATTGGTAGGAGACCTCTAATTTTATGATTCCCTTTGGTCTTATAGAACCCTAAGCTTTCTACTTCTTTTCTCCTTCATCACCCAATTCCCCAAAAGCACTTCTTTTCTTTTTCTTCTATAGAAGGTATTTTTTAAAAACATGTTATTTTTTAGACCAGTTCATTCCAAACCAATCTTAGGTACATTCACTGAATACCTCTTTTGTCTTCTCTGCAATTTTTCTTGGTCTGTCTAAGCTCCTCAAGAAGCCTGACAGGGGTGGGGCAGAAGTGTGAGGAATGGAGCATTGGAATTTATCGATTTTTTTTTTTTCCTGTTTACCCACAGCTTTGGTACTTTTGGCATTCTCTGTCTGCAAGTAATGTTAAGGGATATGGTTTTGTGTAGAATTTTCATAGTTGGAAAGTTGGTTTTTGTTTTCTGCTTGGGAGAGTGATTACTACATAGCTGCCATTGTTTTCTGCTACCAAGAAATGTATATGGAGCATTTTTAGACTCCAAGGGATGTATCAAAGGATGGAGAGAGAGGGGAACACAAATTTTCAATTTTAAAAAATGGCCACTTAAAGAAGAAGAGCAGGCTTGTATAAGAATGTGGCAATATGAGAAGGGAAAACCTTTAATTTTGTGTAAATAAGGTCAAAATCGGGCTCTGGGTTCACTTATTGATTCTTGCCACATGACCAAGCACAGTTTTGTTTTGTTTTGTTTGATGGGGGAGGGAAGAACACAAACAAAATAGATTATAAAACAGATAAAAAGCATCATTTTCACAGTGTGACCCTCTAGACCTTTAACATTATGAAATGACCGTGATAAGCACCTGAAAGACAAAGTTTAATAAATTCTTTTATACCCAGAGCAAATCCATCTTTAGTTTAGATGGATTTCATAAAGCATGTAAATACTAAATGACAAGTTATACTCTGTATGCCATCACCAAGTTCAAAAAGAAACAACAGAGTTAAGAGAAACTGAAAAATCCAGTGAATAGTGACCCAGCTCTACTGTCAGTAAACACAATTTCCTATTCATTTCATGCAACTCTAAAAGTAAAAACAAAGCCACAATCCATTTACCTCTAGAAAAGCACTCTGCAATTTGCGACCTAAACCTAAACAACGGTTAGCAGACAACTAGGACTACAGGGATATTTAACTCTATTACGACCTTAGGTATTTCAGTCCCGACCATGCCACCCACCCATCCTGAACATCCTTAACTCGAAAGATAAAGAGTAGCGGTAAAATGTGATACCAATTGCATTAATTATAAAAGAGCTATACCTTGTCTTTTGTCATTTACAAAGTGCTTTCGAAGACAGGGAGAGCAGTTGCTGTTTTCCTTCTATAGATGTGAAAACCAAGGTTCAAACATAAAGAGCCAAAGATAACATTAAAATGTCTTGTCTTAAATTCTTCAAATACAAGGCAATGACTGATAAAATATAAAATGAGAGAATTCCAAATCATAGCTATACTCAAAAAACAAGCTAAGCACTTCCAGGGACCACATGCACACAACTGGGAGGCAGAGCTGAAGCTGTGGGCCTCCCTAACAGGGCTAAGTTAAGGTTAGGCTCTGAGGGTTGGGGTGGGGGCAGAGTTGACCCAGACTGCATGATATTCATGAAAGGAGACCAAAGAAAGTTGCTGCTCACAACTGCTGGGGGTCATGACTTATATGGAGCTCCACATCTAGAGAAATGGAAAGAGACCCAAGGTTCTGATCAGAAACAAAGCCGAATTGTGTGCTGGTTCAGCGAATGATCTGTAGGCAAGCCCAAATATCACCGCAGATGTGTACCATATGGCCTTTGTGCTGGATGAGAAGCTCAAGGAGGTGGGTTGAAGTAGCCCCAAAACTATCAGTGGGCTGGGGCAAGTGGTGGGGAGGAGTAAGGAGGAGAAAAGAGAACTTAAGGTGAGCTTGCAAACCAAAATTCCAAAACACATGGCGATACCTAACTCTAAGATAGTCAGCCACAAAATTAACAAGCACCTTCAGAGAAAATTAAACAGAACAAAACTAAAAAGATTTAAAAGCTTCTGTGTTTAATATCCTCAAAAAGATTTTAAAAATGTGATACCTTAGAAATAAAAATATCCATTGAAATAAAACTCAACAGTGGGGATAAACATCAGAATGAGTGAATTGGAAGATCTAGGACTGAGGAATTCATCCTGATGCAGCTCTGATATACAAAAGTACATATGTGTATTTACAAATTATAGAAATGTATATGAAAGAACAGTTAAGAGGCAAGGATAATAGGTGGGAAAACTCCAGTACTCCAATATATGTCTAATAGGAGGTCAGAAGAAGGAAATGGGAGGGGGTAATAATGGAAGTTAATACATAACAGCTGACAATTTTCCACAACTAATTAAAGACAGGAGTCCTCAGATGGAGTAGTCTCAGAATACTAAGTAGAATAAATTTTTAAAAATCCACATTTAGACATCACTGTAAAACTACAGTATAGCAAGCATCAAGATAAAATCTTACAGGCTAGAAGAAAAAAAGAGACAGTTTATCTTCAGAGGAACAGCAAATAGTCTTACAACAGCTGTCTTATCAACAAAAATAGACAGCAGAAGGCAACGAGTGATAGACCTTCAAACTGAAAAGGGATCTAGAAATCTATACCTAGCTTAGCCATCATTTAAGACTGTGAGCAAAATGAAGACATTTCCAGACATACGAAGACTAAGGAAGTTTCCCATCACAAACTGTCAGTGAAAGGAACACTAAAGGATGTGGAATACAAGAAAAAAACAACAAAAAGCCTGACAACTGACATGGATGAGGTGATGAATATAAAAATATTCAAAATTAACAATGAATTTGTTTTTAAGAGAAATCGACAAAAACAATAGACGATAGTAAGGGGGAAATGTAGGGTGAGAGGATGGAATGTGCCTACTAGGTGGTTAAAAAATGGTAAGGTCTTTGCTTGTTTGGAAAAGGTAAAGATACTGAACAATTTAATCTTTACTAGAAAACTTCATATTTTATATATAAGAAAATTGCAAACAATTGCTTTCAAGCCAGCAGAGAAATTTTTTTAAAAGATGAAAAAACTATCAAGAGAGGACAAGAAATAAAAAAAAAAAAAAGAAGACATAATAATCAAAAAACACATTCTGCCCTGCCCCCACAAAGACCACAGACATAAACCCAACTACGTTAGTAATCACAATAAATGTAAACAGATTTAAGTCAGCTATTTAAAATAAAAATACCAAGAACCAAGTCTTCTTTTTTCAGCACTCTGATTTTTGCTAAAAACATTAACATATTTGGGGGACTTGATCAAAAGCAGCTGTTGGTTCAAATGGACAATGTCTCAAAGGTTTATCGCCTTTACGAATGATTTTCAAGCTGAAGTTAAATCAAAAGAAAATTTAATAATCTAAGACCAGTGGGAAGAGAGCCAGAAATATCAGGACTACCGACAAATGTAATTTTTTAAGAAGAACTGTATTCGGTTCTAAAGAGACAAGAAAAGGAAGCGGCACCGGAACATTATTCTGCTAATTCCTCAGTCCAATTTCGCCTGTGCTCTGTTATCTCAGCTTCGGACTATACACCAGGCACCCTTGCGTGCTACAGATTCATCACACCGTCTTACTGAAAGCTAACCTCCGATGCCACCTGCATGAAGCCCCTGGTTGAAGAAATACTTTCCTGCTGCCCTGACGTGAACACTTGTCTATGACCATCGACTCGAAAGTTCTAATCCATGAAGCTGCAACATGCTGACCTCTAAGGAGAGGGCAAACTGGATGGCAGTTTTTCTTCTTCAGGTTAACTTAACCCACAAGCTTTTACACTTCTGTGAACTGTTCAACTACTGGACGCAGGAATCAGCGGGTTTTAGAGCTGGAGGAATGAAAACCGGATGCAGGTGTTGTAACAGCCAAGACCGGTGTCCAGACCTATCTCCTACCTCCACTGCAGGACCTTTCCCCACCGTCTCACAGCTGAGGTCACGAGAGCCCAAAGGACAGTAAGATACCTTCATTCTGGTTCCCCGAGATTCCTCTGCCTAGTCCTCTGACACCTTTTCTTCTCTAAATCTTCTCATTGCTGAAGCGATTAGTCATTTCGGGAGGGTGGGGGGAGGGTTCACAAGAGCTTCTCTGTTGAGGCTTATAATAGTTTCACCTTCCAATCCATCATTCCCTTGAAGATGGCATCCTTCCAGGCTGTTGTTTCCCCCTCTGGTCAGAAAAGCTCCTGAGAACAATATAGCAGCTCCCTCCATGAGCAGAGCAAGCTCAATCATTTCAATCTTGATACCAGTTTGTTTCCAAAAGCAAATCTTTAGCCTCTTTTCAAGAAAGTAAGACTCATCACTAGGAAGGCACTTGACTGAACACAGCCACGCTCAGTGTGTGGGAAGAACAGCGTCCTCTGGTTAGTAGCTCCAGGCAAAGGAAGAGGCTTATATTTTAAAACATTTTCTTGGGGTGACCACACTCATAAATAAAACACAAATGCAAAACTAATTAGGAATCAGTAAATAATTAGGAACTAGATTAAGCCACAAGTGTTTCAGTGTGGACCAAGATCCAGAATCAAAAACAAAAGGCGAAATCAAAAGTAGAAGCAGCCTGAGGGAGGGTAGAGAAGGAAAAGGAAAGGGGAAAAAGCAAGGGCTGTCAGCGAACATTCCAAGTTCCTCTTCCTTTACTCTAATGCAGCCCACCTGACGGGGTTCTGTCTTTGCCTGCCTCCACAGACAGGCATGCCAAGGGCCAGATGGCACCCTGTCCCCATCTTCCTGCCCTCCCTTGTAGCACTAAGTAAGGTCTTGTGGCATAGACTCAATTCTCTTGGAGAGCACACACACAAAAACTATGCAATCTGGCTTTATCTAATGTTTTTCTTCAGTTAAACACTTTCAAGATGTTCAAAAGAAATGAGTACCTAAGGACCTAGACCATTTAAGGAATAGAGTTATATTACTCAGAATGGGTCAATAAATTAGGAACAGCTGGGAACAGACAAAATGACTCCGTGTGCCTCTACTTTAAAAGGAACTTTAAAAATCACTTACATAGGCCGGGCGCGGTGGCTCATGCCTGTAATCCTAGCACTCCGGGAGGCAGAGGCAGGCGGATTGTTTGAGCTCAAGAGCTCGAGACCAGCCTGAGCAAGAGCGAGACCCCGTCTCTACTAAAAATAGAAAGAAATTAGCTGGACAACTAAAAATATATAGAAAAAATTAGCCAGGCAT
>CAUYSK010049302.1:0-33303 GCA_963575035.1 Avahi laniger
GTAATCCCAGCACTCTGGGAGGCTGAGGCAGAAGGATAGCTCAAGGTCAGGAGTTCAAAACAAGCCTGAGCAAGAGTGAGACCCCATCTCTACTAAAAATAGAAAGAAATTAGCTGGACAACTAAAAATATATAGAAAAAATTAGCCGGGCATGGTGGCTCATGCCTGTAGTCCCAGCTACTCGGGAGGCTGAGGCAGGAGGATCGCTTGAGCCCAGGAGTCTGAGGTTGCTGTGGGCTAGGCTAACGCCACGGCCCTCTAGCCCGGGCAACAGAGTGAGACTTTGTCTCAAAAAAAAAAAAAAAAGAATTCTGTTGGCCACAGTTTGCATTAAGAATAACTTGTCAATTTTTAAATTTTTTTCTTTTTTTTCTCTTCAAATTCGTTGATATATTGCATAATGTTACCAGTTTTCACAGTTCCATTTTTGCACAGCAAATCACTGGATTAGAAACAGAGTTTACAGCTTGCAATAACCCTCCTTTTTTAATTCTTTAAGGCTTTCTTGGTGGCTAAGGGCAATCTATTTTTTGTATACTCAATTGATAGGACAAATGTGATTTTTTTTGCTGGGAAACATAAACTGCGCTCTGCGGTTATCATTCACGTCCTCTGTGTTCTTTTGTATCCTGCACTTGGCGGCAACAGGTGACGGAGACGCCCCCGCCCAGAGCGCCCGGCACCGCCCCACCCATCTCCAGCGCCCCCCAAACATCAAAGAACTCACTGGAAAAATAAGTTTTATAGTTTTTTTCCTTAAAGAAATCAAAGAGAAATGCTTTATTTCTACTCTGCACACAGAAAATTAAGTGAAATATAAATTCTTAATCAGATGCCTGGTAGAGCAGAAAGAACCTTCACGCAGGCACTAAATAGGTTTTGACATTTACAACTTCATTAAACAATGAAACAAAGTCACAGTTTCTGTAACTCATAAAAGATGACAGCACTGAAATCCATCCCAAATTTAAGCAATGTTTAGACATTTGAAGAATATGAGATTGAGGCTCACGGGGCTTAAGGGTTTTATCTCAGACTCAGAAAGTTGGCGAACTTTGTATTTATTGAATATTTATTCAAATGAGTCAGGGCGCTTTACTCCGCGCATGACTAGCAGGGTTCAAGGGAAAGATTATGCTGGCCCAGTGGCCCCGGATGAGGCCGCGTGACCGCCTGTTTTTCAGAAAAGGTTTTATGGCCTCCTTGGAGGTTAAGATGGGCACATGGTTTGATCACCCTTTAAATGAGGGCGTATAAACCAAAGCCCTCTGCGGATGCAGCCGGCCATTCTCCCAGCAAACATCTGCGTGGACACGGCCACATCGTCCCTGGGTGACCGTCAGGCATGCAAGGACCATGCTGGTCTGTCCCTGCCGGCCCAAGTGAGGTGGGCAGGGCCACGAACGGGCAGGTCCCCAGGCCCAGCTACAGCAGCAGGAAACTCCGGAAGCTGGGTGGAAATCCGGGTCCTCACAGGCACATCTGACGCCTGGAGACAGATGAGGGAAGGGGCCTGGTTTTCAGGAAAAGGAGCAGACTCTGTGGCCACCGGTGGGCTTCACCGGGTCACAGGGCCCACGTGGGTCCATATCGTGCATGCAGACACCCTCTGGTCTGCCAGCAACTGCTGGGCACCACTGGCCTTAGCTGGCGGGATCTCGCACCAAAGGACCCCAGGAACGCAGGGTCTGCAGGCCTGGCCCCGACACACCCCAGGTCCATGGGACCCCCAGAGGCCTCTCTGGTTCACTCGTTGCCTTGGTACGACCCGGGAAGCCCAGCGGCACCTCTCCCCACCTGCTGCCCAGCCAGAGGCCCAGCCCACCTTGCCCAGGCTCTGGGGGGCGTCCTGCCCTCATGGATGCCCCTTCGGGCAGGGAGGGGGCAGGAGCAGGGGAGGGGGTGGCTCACTAGACGGGAGCACCCTACCTGATGGGTCACTCGCCTAGTTGGCCCTGAGTAGAGCCACTGAGAACCCCTCTGCAGATCCAACAGACCCTGCACCAGCAGAACCCCTCAGAACCTCTCTGCAGATCCAGCAGAGCCCCTGAGGAACGGAGGGAGTGGCCCCAGAGAGGGCTCCACCAGGCCCAGCCACCTCCAGGGCACAGCCGTGGCCCCCCCCAGCCCCATTGCCCCTCGCCAACCGGCGCTGCCAGGCTGCGGATTCCGCACACTCCCTTCCCTCTCCGTCTCCCCCCTTCTCTGCCCTCTCTCCCGCTCCCACCCCGGGACACCCAGGAGCTGCCGAAATCCCGCTCCTGCCACCTTGGATGCTGTCCCCAACGACCCAGCACTGCAACCGGGGGCTCTTTGTGAAAAATAAAATTCCTGCTCACTGAGCCAAGAGCGACATGCACCAAGTGAAGAAAACAAGACAACAGAAAGCTTGCGTGGAAACCAAATGAAACCAAAGCCCTCGCAGCCCCCAACCCGGGGCGCTGCGGTTGACGTTTTGCCCCGAAACAGACACGTCGGACTCAGACAGGCTCCGTCGCTGTTTGCCGTCCGTCCGCGTCTCTGCCGTCCTGCCTGGATGTGGCCACCTGTTGTCAGGCTCTTGTGTGGGTCTCACAACTTCTGAAAACCTGAATGTGGGTTAGGTATCTTTCTCTTGTCCATAAAAATTAGATAACATGACGATGTCAGTGGCTTGAAAGTTTGGAACAGCTATATATAAAACTGCGTGGACCTGGAGGTACCCTGGAACTGATATTTTTTGGCAACTGTTTCATTTGCTCCTATAACTATTGCTGTGCGCTGACTCCCGCTAACTTGTGTTTTCCTGGAAGTCCACACACCTCTTCCAAGTCTCGGATAGTAAAGAGTTTATGGCTTTTTCCCTCTTAATTTGTCCTTTTTGTGATATTTGATAGATACGGGTTTGTCTGATCTAGCATGTTATTTAAAGACCATATTTTAATCTATCAATTGTACAGGACTTGTCATAAATCACAGCTTTACCTTTAACGATTCCCAGCACCTTCCTCCCTTGCAGCTGCCTACTCATCCTCCCCACGGCCTCGCTGACGTTTCCGCGACCGAGTCCTGCTAGAGAGACGCGCTCAGAGAGGCTTGAGAGCCACGTCCTGCCGCGTGGACCCTGCCGAGGGGACGCCAGCGTCACACGAGGCTGCACAGCGCAAGGTCCCAGCCGCCGGTTCTGACCGTGGGTATTTGCGCGAGAAGGGCGTTTGGCAGCCGTCGCCCCAGAGGCCGTTTGACCAGGACTCAGTCTGCGGCTCTCAGGTCTGGCCAGTCTCGAACCCCGTCTCAGCGCATGCCCTCACCTGCCCCTGCAGGAAGGAGCCGCCACAGGGCTGTCCTGGGGACGGGACGCGGGGCCCCTGCAGGGACGAAAGGAGCTCCCTCAGCCCTGGCGGCCGGTCTGAAGCCGCCCTCCTACAGCGCCAGGACCCGAGCACTGGGTCGGTCGCAGACATCCGACCCCACCACGGCAGCCCCCGAGGGAGGGAAGTGACCGTTCCTGGCAAACACTCGGGAAGCTGCCTCCCCGCAGAGCTCCTCCCTCACGGCAGACGTCACTCCTGCAGGTGGAACGGCAGCTACCAGCCCTCGTGGCTGCCAGCGCTGCACCACGGACCTGGGGGGGCAGGGGTCGGGGGCCGGGATGCCTGTGGGGCACAGCAGGGAGTGCAGAACCTGCCCTCGGCTTCCTGGAGGTGACGCGCTCGTGCCCACAAGTCCACTTTCACGTGACTCTATTTCCCAAGTACGGCAAGTACCCACGACCACATTCCCCATCCCGCCCCCCACCTTTATAACATTGCCTCATTCATGTCACGTGTCACTTATCTGTATGCTGTCATCACCACGACGCCCGTCCCTCAGGACTGCTCTCCCAGGCGAGGCCAGCCCTCAGCCCTCATCTTGCCGGCCCCCCTCCAGAACACCTTCCCTGTCCCCAGGTCGGCAACCCCGGCCGTGGCCACGTCCCCAGCTGCTTCCGCTCTGCTGTCTCTGGCCACACCAGCACTGCGCCCCAGGGCCTTCCCCGAGGGGCTCCCTCCCCCTGGAAACTCCCCAGCAACTCCCTTCACCCTCAGAGCCTCTGCTCAAAGCTCACGGCCCCCCAGGCCCCACCTGGGAGCCCCCACGCCCCCTTCCTTCCCGAAACACCTGCTGCCTCACTAGCGCGACGCACTTGCTGTGCCTTCCTCCCAGCGGTCCCCAGGACGGAAGCTGAGCCTCCTGGAGCTCCCCGGGCTCTGAGCGGCGCCCACCGGCTGGCTACAGACTCGCCTGCACGTCCACCCACAGTGCTGGTTGGTTCACGTCAACTAAGCTGGACGGCAGAGGCCTCATCAGGGACCCCTGGGCTACGTCGCACCCACGAGACAACGCCAGGTTCAAACCTGAGGAGGCGGGGCCAGCAGCGGCCGCCGTCAGCGCAGTGCCCACGTCTCCGGAGAGGCTGTCACCACACACAGTCGCTGAACAGCGCACCCCCAGCTATTTTTAAATACACCGGCAGAGCGGAGTGATTGAACGTGTTATTATCCAATGATGGCTCATGATGCCAATTACTTAACTGAGAACCACAGCACAAATTGTCGGGTTTGCTCAATTACTGCTAAAATGGTATAAACGCATTTTAATTGTCATCAGAACACGCTCCCTCCAGTGTGGATATTAAAGGGAATAATGAGTCATAAATACACTGACCCATTTATCTCCCGATCTGCTCACCAAACAGAAACTCCACACCCAGCCCCGGCGCAAAGGGCAGAACCGAGCTAATTAGGTTTAAGAATTAGCGGAACGTCTAAATTGGATTCCATTTCGGTGGTTAGTTGAAATTTATCCGACCTCGGAGCTGCTTCTCTAGCTGAAAAACAAGTGTCAAGTACAATAATGATCCTGAATTATTATTTTCTTAAAAAATTAAAGTGAAAGACTCGTGGCTGCGACCGTCTCCCTTCACAAAGGCGGTTTGGGAACCTGGGAGGGATTTCCGGGCGGGGCCATGCGCTCCTCCCTTGTCAGTCGGGACCTCGGGCGCAAGAGGCCTCGTCTTTGGAGTCGGGTTTCCGCACTTGGTAAATGGCCAGCCCTGTTCCCACGCAGCCGTGCAGCTCTTCCTTGGTGTTGGGCGCGAGTCTGGCTCGCTCCGTGGTAAGGGGAGAACAGAAGCAGTGACCTCGGGGGTCTCGAGGACCAGTGAGCGCCAGCGGGGCAGGGACACCGGCACTCCCACTGCGGGGCTGTGGTTTGGGGGAGGCCACGTTCCCAGGCTCACTGAGCAAGGAGTGACGCCGCCACAATGACCCAAACCCGCCCTCGCGCCACAGCTCGGCCAGCAGGGCTCCCGCCATGTCCGCTTCCCTGGGAGCAGGGGGGGCAGACACCAACCCGGGGTCCGGCCTCGGAGACACCTCGACCTGCGTGCTCAGCTTCCACAAGCACCGAGGCAGCAGCTGGCCACGCGCAAGGAGGCAGGACCCAGGGACCCAGCCCCTGCCGTTCCAGCACGATGGCAGAGCAGGCGGGAGCAGGCGGCCCCAGCCAAGAGCAGAGCCGCAGGTGGACGGGTGTGCGGGGACTGTGAACAGCCTCAACCCAACACGCGTGTGCTTCCCGAGGCTGGCACGTTCTGACCGCGAGGCCGGAGACGGGAAAACGGAATAGCCCAGTGACACCGCGAGGACAGAGGCCCCCAGCCCCGTGTGTCCGACACTGTCCGCCGGGGTGGGACGGAGACTGAGCTGACGGAGAGGTCACATTCCAAGGGGTAACGAATGGGCGGGATGCTTACGCAGATGTGCGGGGAAAACCCTCCCGGACCACCCAGTGCAGCAGACACATCACAGGCACAGAAACCCTCCCGTTCTCACCGCCACGGGCGGGTCGCCCACACCGGAGCAGACGCCCCACCGCAGGGCAGGCGGGAGGCAACGGAACCGCCACGCGGCGGCGAACCCGCCCACATGGCTATTAGTGGCAGCATGGAGACACGCTCCTGCGGTAAACCAAAGCAAGCACATAAATCGTGAAAACTTGTAATAAATATAAAAAGGCATTGGCTGTAAACGGAAACAAAACACAGCATCTGACAGAACGATTGGCAGCAGTCACACGGGCGCTGCGGAGAAAGCCGGCTCCGTGAGGAAGTTAAACACTGAATGACGAGACTTTACTATGAAACATGCACCAGCACTGCAAGAGCGGCACGTGATCGTGTGTGTCTGCACGCAAATGCTCCCTGTTAGAGGGAGAGGGAGGAACGGTAAGAGCTGATGGCTGCACACGCTTCTCTGCGGATTTATGCACTTAGACATCGATTCACTTTCTCTTCACCCAAACGCTGTGGTAAAGGGCTACACTTACCCCTATCAAATGGAAATCATGTCAAGTTAGGAAAAATTCTAAAATTTATCATCATTTGGTGAAAGAGGGTACAGATTTGTACAGTCCGGGTGGCCCCACCGACGTTATTAACTGTCTACAAAGTACAAACGAGGAAGAATTCCGACTCTTTTGTGATTGGCTGTCCAGTGTTAACCGTTTTCTCTACGGCGAGTAGAACTGCTTAAGTTACTGGTTTATAACCAGTTGGTTTAATTTCACTGAATTGCACTGACGAGGACATAAACTTACATTTTGTGTTTCATTTGCGACTAGCATTTTGGGGAAATCAGGATGATTTGCGTTGGCTGTATGGTTACGGGGGTTGGCCATGGGGTATATCTAAACTGTGGCCTCCGTTTTATCTTTCCTTAACATCCTCGTTTTACAGATGAGAATCTGAGACACTCAGAGACAAAGTAACTTGGCCAAGAACAGTCAGCAGACAAGCAGTGGAGCTAGAACTCAACACTAGACCAGAGCCTGCGTCCTTGCCCACTACGCAGACTGCCTGGCAAGACAATTGAACCAAGAAGAGTAAGGTCAAGAAAAGAGGGGGAAAAAGATGCAAATGTAAGGATTGACATGCACAAACACAGAGTAAGTCAACAGAAGTGAGTCCAATTATATAAGTAATCCAATAAATATAAATGAGTTAGATACACTTCTTAAAAGACGGAGACTCTCAAGCAAACCAAGTTAAAACAATTCAAGCTGCGTGCTGTCTGCAAGAGACCTGCCTTCAAAAAGGACACACACATATATACGGAGGGAGAGAATATTATACTCAAGGCGTATTCTTGGGAAAATAGTATTAACATCAACAAAAAAGAAGAGTTCCAATTCTTAAAAAGGACCAATGAGCAACTGATCACAGAGATATAGCAGTGATAAGATTAAATGCAAATAATAACATAACTTCAAAAATGTAAAGAAAAATTGAGAGGATTACAGGGAAAAAGCAGCAGATCCACAATCACAGAGGGAGGTTTTTAACCCAGTTTACTCAGAGAATACAATCATGTGTTGCTTACCAAGGGGGACACGTTCTGAGAAACATGAGGTCGTGAGGTAATTTTGTTATTGTTCCAACATCACAGGGAGCATCAACACAAGCCCAGCTGGCACAACCTACTACACACCTGGGCTATGTGTCAATAGCACCACCCATTGTCCCCGGGACACATAAACCTGTGCAGCCGTGGCTGTGCTGGACACTGTAGGCAGCTGTAACATGTGGTCAGTGTCTGTGTCTCCAAGCACGTCTAAACATAGAAAAAGCACAATAAAAATATGGTATTATGATCTGTGGGACCACCGTCCTATATGTGGCCCCTCGTTGACCGAAACGTCACGTGGTGCACGACTGTACTAGAATGAGTGAGAAGATAAAAAGTAAGAATTTAGAAAACTGAATCACACAACTAATGGGTTTGGGATTGCCTAGGTGACACTGGGTACCTCTCCTCAAGCCCAGCGCAGAGCCGTTGCATGTTCTATGGAAGCAGACACGGTACCTTCATTAACACTGACTAGGTGTGGACATCCCACTGGCTTCCTACCACAGGTGGCTTGGCAGAAACTGGCCAGAACCTCGTAAGGTCCTTGTCACCTTCATACCTGCCTCACAGAACACCCTTCCCTCTGCCCTGTCATTCCCTATCCAAAGTCAACACAGCATTCAGCTACGTTTGCTGTCGGGGGGTGAATGTCTGGTGACCTTCCAGAAAATGTTACTCGGTCCTTTCTCTGAACTTCAAGAGCACCTGTGATGTGAAACAGGCAGCTCATTCATCACCTGTCCTTTCTATTCATCCAAAAGAAAATGCTTTCAGAGTTCCCGCTCTGCGCCGGGTGCCCCTCTAGTCCCTGGGGAGAGGTCTGTGCTCCTCATGGAACTTACACTTCAGCGGGGCGTTGCTTAACACGCGTGGGGGAGGAACAAAGCAAGAGGATGGGTCCAGGCGGGTGGGAGGGGCGGCCGGAGTCCGGGGTGCTGAGCGAGGCTTGAACAGAGGCGTGGACACATGAGCAAGAATTGCATTCATAGCTAGATTTTTTAGTGGCTCACTTTATTTGGGGAATCCTTTGTTTGTTTTACTTTTTAAAGAATAACTATGTTGAAAACTCTCGCCAGTTGTCATGCAAAGCCGTAGATTACATGTGATCAATCCTCCCAAACAGCCTGCATTTTCTTTTAAAAAAGTCTAAGGATTCCCTATACTCACTGTTACTGATTGTTTGCTTTTAAGTGTATTTTATGGACGTCTAGAATAAGAAAGGAACATGTCTCGTATTTAGATGAACTCCAGGGAATAAAAAAATTGGGAAACTCAGAAAATTGCTTAAGTCTCTTTCCGTCTTGACATGGTCCCACAGGAGAGAGCAGTGCTCTCACCCAGTGCCGTTCCTGAGTTCGTATAAATAGATACGGTAAAAAGTCAGGCTTAGTGCTGAACGAGTGGACTGTGACGCTTTCATTACCAGACATGGCAGATACGTCTGCTCCTGGCCAAGCTGCAAAGACCATGAAGCACTTCTGCAGCAGGAAACAGCAAAATTCCACAGAGCTGAGACTGAAGTAAGGCACGGGCAGTTCCACAAATACCCGGACGGACGCCGTGTTAGACGGGGTTCTGGAGGGACAGAACCACTGTGAGACAGATACATAGATGGACGGATAGATGGATGGATGGACGGATAGACGGATAGATGGATGCATACATAGATAGTTGGATAGGTAGGTAGGTAGACAGGCGTCCCACGATGCGTGGTCTGCAAGCTGGAGGCCCAGCAAAGCCAGGCTGTGACAGTCGGCGTCTGAGGCCTGAGAGCCAGGAGGCCCTTGGAATAAATCCCAGTCCAGGAGGGAGATGAGATGTCCCAGCTCAGGGAGGCAGGAAGAAAGGGCTGGATTCCTCCTTCTGCGTTTTGTTCTGTTTGGACCCTCCCTCAGGTGAGGCCCGCCCCCTTTGGAAGGGCGGCTTCTCTACCGAGTCGCAGTTCAAATGCGCATCACATCCCGAAAGGCCCCACAGACACACCCAAACACAACATGCTACCCGGGCATCCCAGGCCAACTCAAGGTGAAACAAAATTAACCGCCAGAGACATTAACTGGACTTTCAGGGACATGTCCCACGTGGTGAACGCGCATCTGGGAAGGTCACAACTCTGAGCCTCAGTTTCCCCATTTGCAATGGGAGTAATGATGTCTAATTTACAGAGTTCCTGTGTAATTTGTAAATGAGTAAGAACATCTGGGCAAACGGTCAGCTCGGTGCCTAAAACTAAGTTGAGCCTTTGAAATTCAGGAGAATTTCATACATAGCAAACATGGCCGAACCTGAGAACGCCGCCCGACCTGAACGTTAAACAGAACTTTTCCACGATATTCCTCTCAGGTCTGAGGCCTCGACGCCGAGGATGCTGGTGTATGAGGGGCTAGCATCGTCCCTGCAAACGTGAACTTGAGGGCCGCAGCCTAGAACCTCGGCTGGAAGGAGAAGGCGGGTGAGTCACCGCAGAGAGGAGAGCATTTCCAGGAGTAGAGAGACATGTGCATTTCTCCTCCCCTCTGCATGCGGAGGCTGGAAAGAAACAACTGGATGTGAGTCCAGACGCTGAACAGAAAGTGAAGCAGCCTCTCCAGACCTGCTGACGGCCGGCAGCCCGCAGCATTCCAGCCGAGCCCAGGGAGAGGTGCGTGGGGAAGAGGGCGGCTCCCTGGAACTGGTGGCGCAGACCAGCTCAAGGCTCGGCCGTGCAGACACCGAGTGTCTGAGGCCGGCTGCAGCAGCCCACCCCATGGCCCTCGGCAGGAGGAGGGCCCCCCAGGCCACGTGGCAGACTCCCCCGCAGGATCTGAAGAGCAAAGACCAAGGGGCACCCTGCACAGTAGCCAGGTTGGGTCCCCCGAAATCCCTTCAGCCAAGTAGACTGTGTGCAGACAGAGAGGCCCTGAGCTTCACCCCAAATGGGCAGGGACCAGGGTACAGGGGCTCAGTCAGAGAATGTGTGGCCTGCAGTGGGCTTACTAGGCAAAGCGGGGGCCTGGGAACCCACAAAGATGCCCCATAATAGAGGGCCAACCTTTGGGCATCCAAATCACAGATGAGAACAAATATTCTATCTTCACAGTTTATCACATAACCATCACCATCGTCATCATCATCACTACTATCATCACCGTCACCACCATCATCACTGTCACCATCATTGTTGTCATCATCACCATCGTCGTCATCACTACATCACCGTCACCATCGCCACCGTCACCATCACTTGGTAGTGGGTTCTCTTTCCCTGCCTGTGGACGATGGCGTGGACGAGATTACTCCGCTTCAGCACTGTTGCCATTTGCGGGACGGGTAATTCCTCGCTGGGGGCTGTCCCGTGCACTGCGGGGCATTCGGCAGCATCCTGGCCTCCACCTACGATAACAGATACCGGGAGCAACTACCACCCTTAGTGTGACGACCAGTAACATTTCGGACGTTGCCATGGTCCCCTGGGGGTGGAATCGCCCCTGGCGAGACCCACCGCTCGAGAGCCACTTGCTCTTGCAACAGGCTCCAGATCCCGGGCTCGCGACTCGCGCTCTAACGCAAACACACATCTGTGGGGAAAGCATGGCTGATTGCAGATTCTCGCATACTGATTGATTAGTGATTACATTTTCACATACACTGAAGCTGGAGAATGTGAATCCTGATGACACCTTATGGAAACCCAGATAGATTCACCAACATGGACCTGGTTGAAGGATGGAAAGTGGCAATGACTCGTCCCTGTTGTCGTCACTCTAAGTTGCCAGTTGAAAGGTTTGTTAACCAACCTACCACATGCCAATCCAAACTCGACCATTCCCTTCCCCTCAGCTCCGTCCGGATGTCAGGGGCCCTCTGCCCTTTGCTGCCACTGCTGAGTCCCAGGGGTGCCACGGCCACATGGACTCGTGTGCTCTGATGGGGCAGCTGCAAGTCAGGCGTCAGACGGTGCTGCCTGCCCGCCGTGCGGAGGCTGACACAGGCATGCCCAGGCGCTGGAAGGAATTTGACGAGCTGAAAAGGCATCACCGAGATGGTGCAGCCGCAACTGCGGAACCGCAAACGGTGGAAACCACTGGGACATCTGCGAGAGCTTCGTGTCTTTGATCTTCATTTTCCACGTCTTTGATCCACACTTTGATTAGCTTCTCACTCCCTGCATCTGCTGGGCGTGGTCGTCATTAATCCACAGTAGATTTCCGCATGCCAACTGTGTCCACGACCAAGGGGGGCTCTGAGAACCCAGAACCCACCTCAGCACTGCTGCTCAGAGGTGGCCTCCAGGTGTCCACGTCACAGAGTAGCTGAGAGCAACGGGCGGCGAGGGAGCAGATCCCACCCCCGGGCCGAGTCGTGTCCCCATGCAGCGCAGCGGGACTCCTCCCGGCCTCACGCGCACGCGGAGAGTGCTGCATCCCCAGGAACACCACGGACTTCCCATGCGCGAGACGAATGCGGGAACAAACACGGTGCCTCACAGAGACCAGCTCTTGCTGAGGACTTGACGAGGTCCCACATGGCAGAGAAGTGACTGGATGCACACGGGGAAACTGAGGCACAGGGGACACACACAGTGACGTACACCCTCTCATTTTACACCAAACCTTCCAAACTCCTTCTCCTTTATGCTCCAGGAGAACCTCACACTCTCGGAGGTCCCTGCGTCCTCACGCACCGTGGGGCCTGCCCACGGCAGTGCCATCTGCCCCCTGAGGTCTCCTCTCTGGGGTCTCATTCCCTCCCCGATGTCCTGACTTCTTGGGGGCCAGCACCCCCTCCTCTCTCCAGCTCCACAGGTGAACTCGCCTGGGCCAATTTCAAAATCCAAGACGACCCAGGTGCGCACATCCCATAGGTACTTTCTAGGTAAGAGTCCGCCCAGCCCCTAGAGGACAAGCCACCTGCTTCATTTGGCCAAGATAATATTTTTCAGCTATTCTCCCTCCAGATTAAAAAAAAAGAATACAAGAAGCATTCAGCTCCACTGATCTACACCAATTTAAACAATTAATTTTTTTACACTGCCAAGTAAAACATTTAACTCCTTGGTCTGAATCATCATGTAGAGCCAGTCCTGCTAATTTTCATGAAACCGAGTTACCGTCAGCCACAAAAGGCCTTGGCTTGTCTGTCTCTTGAGGCCATTTGCACATTTTAAATACCAGCTTTCACTTCTCATTACAGTTTTTAAAAATCTTAAAACCAGGTTGCTACCCCAGCAAAATGTTAAATGCAGACGACAGCTCTGAGAGGAGACCTCGAGTAACACCCTCCGCCCCTCTCAGTGGGTCAGGACCACTCACCCCGCCCCGGCGGAGCCTCTGGCCACCCTCTGGACATGGCCCCAGTCTGCACCACACTCCGGCACCGCCACCCGCCTCCCCGGCTTCCTTCCCACCTCAGTAGCAAGACCCTTTGCCGTGGCCATTTGGAGCAGTTACTTTGATGCGGGAACTTTCAGACGTGGCTTAACAAAAAAGAAATTATTACAGCTTCCAGCTTCTTAAAATTAATTTTACAACAGTAATAACAAAACAAACCACGCTGCCTGGACGCATTAGGTGTGTGGTGCCTCGTCCCCCAGGCCCAGTGCCCTCGTCCCTTTGGGCTCAAGGGGCCATGGCGCCTCCCACCCACCCCCAGTCAGTGGGACCATGTGACCACCTCGCTGCGGTCTCGGGCACAGGGAGAGCTGGGGGGGTGCCCAGGATCGGAGTGGCCAGGAGCCTGAGCCCAGGCGCGGGAACAGTTTCCTAGAGGGCCAGTGCCCGCACGGGACTTGCACGGTGAGAAACAAGCTTTGCATGAGTGAACCCGCAGAGACTGGGGGCTGATCGACCCGCACCAGCCAGGGCCATCCCGACTCCACCCCACTGCGTGTCAGACCGTATCACCCGCACCGGCCTCAGCCCCGCTCACGCCCACAGCAGACCCGTGCACCAGTGGCTCCCTATGTCCCCTCCAGACGAGGAGGAAACCCAATGTGACAAGCATTTTACAAGCATAACCAAGGTTACGAGTGGCAGTTGCACAGGTGTGACGGCTGTGGGCAGGTGGACTCATTCACGGAGACACAGGCCAACGGGACACGTACGAGCATGTCCCTGCATTGGTGTTGGGGCGCACCCAGCTCCATAAACGTGGGAGTCGCCATGGGGAAGGCCCATGTCTTTTGATGAAATGGACCAAAAACGTCAATGGCCAAACGCAGTGGCCCAGAGGGCAGAAGTGGCGATAAAGGTCGTCTCTCACAAGCACAGACATGCGACAAAGACGTCTATCCATTTGCTAAGGAAGTGTCAACATTTTACGTACACGAATAAGTTCACACACAAAGTCAACGCTCCGATAATGCACTTTTGTGGGTTGAATTTGCAGGAAAAAGTATAAGATGAATTAGATCTCTCTAAAGTCTACACAGTTCATGCCTCAAGTACAGAAGTGATCAAAGGTGAAACATGCGGTGTAGTGAGTTGTCGCTGTGGGGGGAGGGGTGGAAGGCGCACACGACTGAACAATTCGGCAGGGGGGTCTCTGTGATTCTCCTTCATTTTCATTTGGGTGATCCCCGGAACTCGCGCACCTGTACGTGGAGATGGGTGTGATCTACGTGTCGTAAGTATTTTCTGTCTGTGGACAGTCTGGCTCTGCTTGGCCACTGCGATGAGGCAATTTCTGCTTTTGCAGCACCAATAATAATTAGCTTTTAAACTTTTCTCTTTCACCATTAAGCAGCTTCATACTCTGAACCTCCCGCAGCCTTGGTGCGAGGGGACAATTTCACAGATCTGCTCCCCCATGTTGTAAGGAAAGAGCAGTGAGAAGGGCCAACATCGGCTTCCCCAACCCGGCACGTACGTTGACCAGGTTCTCAGGGAGATGGGTCCCGAGGCTGTGCGCGGTACACGAGGGGGGGTTGTTGGGGGACCGGCTCGCACAGCCACAGAGGCTGCAGAACCCCAGGGCCGGCCGTGTGCAGGCAGGAGATGCCGGTTCAGGCCCAGGCTGGAAGCCTCAGAACCCAGGAAGTGGATGGGACGACTCTCGGTCCAAGGCCAAGGTCAGGACCCAGGGCCACTGGGGTGAGTCCTGGAGTCAAAGGCCGGTGAGCCCAGAGCTCTGTGTCCGAGGCAAAGTCTGCCCCAGCCCTCGGAGGGACCGATTCACCTGCCATACCTGCTGTCTCCAGCCCCAGCCAAGAGATGGTGTCGCCAACACCAGGGCGGGTCTTCCCCACCGAGCCCGACAGACTCCCCGCAGACCCCCCAAACACAGCTCTGCCAGGTCCCCAGGCATTCCTTCCGTCGGCCAAGCTGACACCGAAAATTTAGTCCACAATCCACCCCTTGTCCACCGGGCACCACGTGCCTCTCCACAAACCACTCTTAATTTCCACACGAAGACAACAGCAGAGTGATGGTTCCCCTCAGATGACGCGACTGTCCCACATGCCACGGGAAACTCACTGCTCCCTCCCCCGACTCCGCTCCCAAGATTCCAACATTCACCGTTCCCCAAAGGGCAGCCAATTCCAAGGCTGAGGCGCAACAAACGTAAGAGGGAACTAGACGTCTCTTTATATTAGAAAACAAAGATGTGGTCAAAGAGTAAAAATATCAAAGATCTCACGCCGAAGATCTCAGATGTCAGTTATCATCAGCGAGGATCATCGCCGCGGTGTACCAAACACGTCACATACACCCATTTGCATGAACTCACCGCGATGCTGAACGCAAAATCACCTCCGCAGGGTGCCGGGGAACCTGATAGGGTGAACGCGGCGCATAAACGCAAGGATTCGCGCACAGATTGTGCCCTTCCTGTGGGCAGAAGGTCCCCTTTATCGATGTGTTCTAGGTAGAAGGCAAAAAAAGCATGATAATAGTGAAACATGGGGAAATACCTGTTTAAAATTCATAACGGATGAGTTCATCTAGGTAACCATCATGGCGCTTCCTGGTGTCCCAGAATTGGAGGCCGGGGGACGTCACAGTGTCCCGACAGAAGCATACACCAGCCAAAGGAGCGTCTGTCTGAGAAGTCAAACCCGAACCTCGCTGGGTCCAACCCCGTCCAACCCTGAGGGCCGAGCGCAGGCTCCGGGCAGCGCCGTCTAGCCTGACCCCGCGGCGTTTCAACCCCGCCTGGTGAGGCAATTCCCGCAGGGGAGCCGGGCAGCGGCGAGGCAGCCAGAGAGCTGTGAGCACCAACGATGTCCCACGCTGCCAGGACACCACGACTGTGCTCGGGGATAGCAGCAAAGCCGTGCTGAAGGAAATAGAACTTACTCTTAGAGACCCGCGTTGAAATATTTACTTAAAAGTCAATGATGTCTGAACTTCACTTCAAAAATAATCCAGGGTAACAGGAAACAAGCGTGTAGACAGAGGCCACAGGATCTTCCCGGAACTGGTCACGGAAGCCGGGTTACGTGAATAACAGTTCAATGCATTCTTCTCTCTACTTTTGTATCTGAAATTTTGCATAATATTAATGGAAAAGTAGGAAAAGTTAAAGGTATAGCTTGCTTACCAGGAAACTGGAGGAAGAGTGAATCCACCAGAGATTGCACTTTCGGTGCTGGTTTGTTTAAACCATTAAGTTTCGGGCCTGGACTGGGCCAGTTGTGAAGCGGGGCTGGTTACCGCCCTCCGGCAGCAGCAGGAACAATTGCGGGAGCCTGAAACGCACCCTCCCTGCGCGACCGGCCATGCCTGGGACCCCCTGGGACATCTCCGGTGGGGCACAGGACATGCTGCCTCCTGCCAGTCACAGACCAGAGATGGCCTCCCTTCTTCCTTAAAATTAAACACATAACACAGTAACAAAAGCACGCCGCTACGGTAACTGTTGTCGGAGTTTGTTTTGGGGCCAGACAGGTGGGCGGCAAGTTTCTGAAACAGAAGAATTTCTATTTAGCGGAATTCTCTCCACTAATTCTGCCATCAATAAAAACGTGTGCAGTTCGTAATAACGACGCGCTCTTTACGGCTTCATGGTGCTTCCCATGCGCCAAATAGGAGCACGGCCACCTCACCGAACACGTCTGTGAAGCAGACCCAGAGACCCCAAGCTACACAACGTGTCCAGGTCACCCGCTGCCACTTGGCGGCGGAGGCCCAGGGCCACCCCGCAGGCCCCCCGAGGACCCAACTCCCTGCCCGGCTGACCACCCTTCGCCACCTTCCGTCCCTGGGCTCTGGGGGAGGACCGAGGGTGCAGACCGTCCGCCCCACTCCTGTCCCTGCCCCCACGCGTTCAGTGCCTCTTACCGCCGCACACCCCGCCCTCCTGGAAAGCTCCGGAGAAATCTGGCTGAGACAGTTCTCTGTTGGCGCAGCCTGGAACCCTCGTGGGGGCCCTGCCAGGGTGGGCAGCAAGCGCGGCCGACCCCGTGCCCTGCCTGGGTCAGGCACGTCCCCTGGCCCTCAGTGCACATGGTGTGACCACACCGTCCCTGCCGCGTGGCGAGACGTTTCCAGTCCTCGCCAGGCAGGCGCATCACTCCGACACCCCGTCCTGTTGTCTGCGTCCCAGCGACTCCTCCCGGCACATCAAGATGGGGCTCCAGAGCCCGCAGGTCCCAGGGCCCAGTGGCAGATGTCAGTTTGCCGCCAACAGCACCTCTGAATCCCCATCCCCCGCATCACCACCCCCTCTGCAGCCAGCCTCAAAGCAAAGGGTGACCACGTGACCTGGATGTGGCCAGTGACACCTAACGGTGCATCCACCGGGAGCTTCCAAGGCAGCACTGCTTTCCTGCTTTTCTGCTGAAAGGTAGCCCATGGTGCCACTTTGCTCCCTGAACGTGGTTGCAATGCCAGGAGCCGTGCTAGCCATTTGCCACCACGAGGCTTCCAGCAAAGGATGAAAAGCCGCCAGAGGAAGGCAGAATGGGCCGACGGGAAGAGCCCAGCTCCTCCGCCTCTGCAGTCCTGAAAGTGCTGCCTCGACTTCCCCGCGTGTGGGGCCTGCACTGCCCAGGACAGCAGTGCAGCAGTCCGCCCTCAAAGACAGGTTTGTCCTAAGTGATTTTAAAGTCTCTGCTTCCTATCAACCAAAGTGAGGTTCTCGAGGGCTCATTTATGTACCCACTAAAGACCTGGCTGAGCACCACACCCTGCCCCGCACCCTCCTGGCAGCTGTGTGGACACAGAGACAGACACGAGTCAGACACACGAGCATTCCTAAACCAGTGGTCCGCGGCCAGGGGGGGACAGTGCCCACCAGGGGACACGCGGCAGTGTCTGGAGACATTTCTGATTGTCCTGACTGGAGAGTGACACTTACGTGTCCCGAGTAGGGACCAGGGATGTGGCTCGCGTCCTCCCTGCACAGGACGACCCCTCTGTGGAGAAGCGTCTGGCCCACCTGTCGGCAGCCCGGACGCTAAGAGCCCCTGCCCCGAATCACGTCACCGAGGTATAGCACGGTGCAGGGAAATGCAGCGGGCTCTGGAGCTGAGGAGTGACACACGCTTGTCACTCGAGTCTGTGCCAACGCAGTCTGGTCTGAGGAGTCCCCCAGCCAGATAATCCCCAAGGCAGTCAAGGGAGGTGGCCAAGGTCAAGGTCAGGGTTAGGGTCGTCTAGATCTGCTCTTCCTTTGTTTTCCCTCATTTAAAAGCAAGTGATGTAATCAATCCAGTGTGGGAGGCGGCAAGGCCCCCTCAAGCCTGTGTCCAGGATGCCGGTGTGGCCCTGCCCTGGGCCTGTCCTGCAGCCGGAGCCACTGCAGCTGCAGGAAGGCGCCAGGACAGCTCCCCGTGCCCTCCGGCTCTGCGTAGATCATGCTGTGACTCTGTGCACATAAACAAAATCGTTAAACTGCACTCTCGGGGAGCGTGGCATTTATCGGGGACCTTCGCTGGTGAAATGCTCAGAGCTCAGGACGGATGGGGGGGTGTGAAGTGCCTGGTGCAGAGCGCGTCAGGTGGAGTTGAGGGCGGAGGAGGTTTCATCGCGAGTGTTTTACTGTTATTTGGGCATCTGACATTTCACAGATCATATGCCTTCACAATTACTTATAATTTTATTTAAGAACCATTTAGGGAAAGGGATGGATTATGACTCAGTTAGAGAGGAGATATAACATCTCTGTCAACACAGAAAAATGGCAAATAACTCACCCTCGCGTCGCGGGGCTGTCTCCCTTTCCGCTGTTAGAGGAAAATCCCCAGACTCGTAAAACAATCAGAGAGGTTTGTGCCTGAGCTTGGGAGCCTCATCCAGGAAACCTTCTAGCAAGAGGTGCCCAGGCGTTCGGGTCACAGTTGGCTTCGTACATCTCCGGGAGACAGGAATTGCAGGTAAACCATAGATCCGTACAAGGAAGGCGTACATTGGTTTGGCCCCAAAAGACAGGACATCTGGAAGCGGAGATTACAGGCTACAGGTGGGTTTAAAGATGCTTTGATTTGTAGTTGGTGAAAGACAGGAAGCTTTGTCTCGAGGCTGGGAAAACTGTAAGTTAGGACAAGGGGGTCGGTTAGTCAGAGACAAGCCACATCTGACTCCGGTGATCTGCTAGGCAAACCCGTGGCCCGACAGTGATTTAACCTTCGCCCCATATGGCCTAAGGTCCGGCTAATAATTTGGGTCTTATGGTCTCTGCTGAACATTCCTGCTGGTCAGTTGTTTCACCCAAACTCCAAAGGGAGGGGCATGAGGAGCCAGGTCCGATCCCGACCCCCTTCCCTTCCTGGCTGGGAACTCAGTTTTAAGGTTTTTCTGGGGTCCCTTGAGCCAAGAAGGGGTCTGTCCAGGATTTTATTCTTAGTTAACACTGTTATAGTCTGAACATCTGTGTCGCCCAAAATTCTTCCGTCACAATCCTAACCCCTCCCCATGACGCTGTCAGGAGGGAGCCTTTGGGAGGTGACGAAGCCTGAGGGTGGAGCCTCCCAGATGCATTAAGGTTCCCAGAAAGGGCCTGGAGGGGTCCCCGCCCCTTCCCAGGTGAGACAGTGAGGTGTCATCTGTGAGCCAGGATGGGGCCCTCACCAGACACCCAAACCGCTAGCGCCCTGATCTCAGACCTGCAGCCTCCAGAACCGGGAGGGACACGTCCCCGTCGTTTACAAGCCGCAGCCCGTGGCGTTTGGCTACAGCAGCCTGAACGACCAAGACAGCAGCTGCCACCTTTATTACTGTACATACCCCACTAAACCCGAACTGTGCTTGTCCGACTATAAAAAAGAGTATAAAAGAGTCAAAACTTTTTGCAATCCCCAAAGTCAAAAAAAATCCAGGTCACTTAAGCATTCTCTGGCAGCCTCGACGATCAATCCGTCTTTCGCTCAATGCACCAGAGACACAGGTTGAAGACATCGCCTGCCTTCTAATCTCCAAATCCACGCGGATCAAACAGGCACAATAAACACAGGCGCTTCTGAGCCAGGGACTTGCAGTAATTGCATTGCTGGCCTGGCTGGCCCAGATGTTTGGAGATCTGGGATAAATAAAGAAGGAAGAGCTTGCAAAGTGATCTCCAGCTTCAGCTCTGGCTGCACTGAACTCTGCTATTTCATTTGCGTGATTTAGTGAAAAGAAGTTTGCATTGATATGTAAATAGTAACGGGAGTAGTTCACACTGGAAAACAAAAGCGGGGTGCACAGCCTGTTACATTTTATAGCCATTCCCCTATGGTCTTTGTTGGTGCCAGAAAACACAACGACAGTTTGCTGGACCCACAATTTAAACAGCTCTGTCCCACACAAGCGTTTTAGAAATAACATTTAAGAGTGGAATTACTTCATCATTTGCATATGGTGTTCTTGTTTGAAAGTGTATCCTGGATTTATTGGGCATTTTTATTAGCCCTGAGCATTGAGCTCTGGAAATTTGGTATGCGCATCTTGCAGAGAGGAAAATCCTCAGCAGAGAAAACCCTGAGTGCACAAAGACAAACGACACCTGCTGTTTCAGAAGGCGGCTTAGAAAGATAGTCCTGGGTGCACATGTTTCATTATTATGGGATAGAAAGGATGTCCCGGCATACTCAGACCTCTGGTGGGGGTGTCCAGTGACCCCGATACTTGTTAAACTTGCCTCCTCGAAGGGCCCCGTTGGTCTGAGCTGCATGGAGGCTCTGCAGAGCCTGCTATGGGGAGAGGCTTGTGGGATCAAACACTTGTGTCCTGCGCAGGTGGCGGCAGGGAGGCGGCAGATAGAGGCACCCACCGTCCCGACATGTTTGGGAGCCCTGCCTCAGTGCATAGCATGAGCCAGCGCTGCATGCCCGGGCAGGAGCTTGCTGGAAATGCAGACACCCAGGCCCCTCCCCAGAGCAGACCTGCTGAGCCAGAGTCTACGCTTTAGCAAGACCCCCCAGGGGGGCTGGTAACCACACTGACATCTGAGAAGCTCTGCTCTGGTCTAAAGACAATTTCAGTATTACCAGGAGCAAGAAACACAGTTCCATGGAAACCAGTTACCCACACATGCCTACCCGGGCACCTCCACGAACCCCAAGTTCCATGACAGAATTCGTACCCCTACTACATCCAGCGAACTCCAGTGTTTTCTGTTCCACTCCATTTCATTCTGTTCTATTTTAAAATATTGGTCAGAAACCTCCCCACCAATTTCGTAATCTGCTCATTTATGGGGACCCACAATTTTACAAACTTTGCTCTACAATTTTATTCCGGCCGTGGGAATATCTGGATTGCCTCCTGAGGACAGAAAAAGGATGCCAGATTGAATATTTTTAAATGTATTGACACATATAAAAAACAGGGTTGAAAGACCCGTGATTGGCGGGAGGTGAGCAGCGGATGAGCGAGCAGCCCTGTCACTGCCGCGGCACCCTGTCCCCGCCACACCCCTGCCAGGGAGCGGATTGCACTGGGGATCGCGGCACCGCCTTCCGGTACACTGAGGCAGAAGGCAGGCTGAGAACGACGGCCCCAGCTCTCGGACTCTTTGCTCTCCCGTTGCTGAAGAGCCTCTGTGACCTAACAGAACGCGAGTAACACCTGAGCCAAAAACTAAAGCGAGACAAGAAAAGAGACGGGCAGTCGTGAAAGCCAGTGTGTACAGGGAGGTCACTTGTGGTGAACTTGAACTTCAGTGCCACGACCTTCTGGGAGAAAGAAAACAAAGCCAGAATCTTCCCAAGAGGGAGCATGACGAAAGTCCCCTGCGCAGGACCATGTCCTCAGAGAATGGGGAGATGCCGGTGACACAGCCGGCCCTGCGAGACAGCGCAGGGAGAGTCTGTGCCTAAATTGGTGTTAGGAGGGTAAATTTCCTATAATCATTTTTAGCAATCATCGTTCCTGACATGGATCAGCAGCCCAGACATAACGCTAATTGCATGGTTCCAAACAAAATGTCAACCAGCTGTCATTTTAAAGAGGTCATAGTCTGTGTTTCTCTCCAAATCTCAAAAGAAATGGAGACCTAAAATAACCAAAAGTTTCAGGGTCCAGTTAAAAAGTGTATTCAAGTGCAGAGTGTGAGGGCAGCCATCTGGGAACACAGACTCCAAAGTACAGTGATCAGCAATCACAGTGTGAGGAAAAGCAAAGGTCTTTTACACAGGCAAAAACAGAGGTGCTGAAAAGAAGACGACATTTTCCATCAGAGGCCACCACACAGAGATGAGATCTGACAGCCACTCCTGCTTACACTCTGAGGGTGCTGCTTCACGTTTGTGTAGAGAGGTGACACCACAGGGGTCTCTGCCTGCAATGTCATTTAGTCTCCGTTTGAAGGAAGAGTAGGGAGGCTGGTTAATGTATAACATCTCAATGCGAAGGTCGGGAAGCAATAATCACACACCAGCCGTGTCCTGTGACTCAGTTTCCGGGACTTAACTTTTCCCCCTGGCATAATAAATTTGGAAGGTCCTCAAATTTTATTATCTTTTTGCAGAGACAAACACTAATGCTCTCCGGAAGAGACTACTTTTATCCCAGGGCTAAGAGATTTCCTGCAGAGAAACGTTCAAGAACAGTAAGTGATTCCCACTGAAAGAAATCGCAAAGTAGACAAGGGAAAACAGAACCATGAGCAAGAGATGGCAGAGAAAGGAATGAGAGGGAACCAAAACCAAATAAAAGACCCAACCCAGTGATCTGCTGCAAAAGATAAAGACAGATTTGTGCAGGTGAACAGTGAGTTTTAAAGGAAGCAAATGTGACTGCTAAAAGCGAAAAATATAATTGTTGAAATTAATCATGCACTGGATAGATTTAACGCCTGGTTAGACAAAGCAGAAAAGGGAGAAGGATAAGGAAAGGAGGAGGAATTCATGAGCTAGACATTAAATCAGAATAAATTATACAAAAATACATGGAGAGAGACCAAAGGATGGATGCTAAGAGAGGTCAGGAGGCACCACGGAGGTTTAACACACGTTTATTGGAGCTGCAGAAAGAGATGAAAGAGACAGACGCAAGGACAGAGGCAACGTTTTGAAAGATAACGAGTGATGAGTTTCCAAAAAACCCGTAAAAATCAATTAAAGATATCATTGATTCAGAAAGGCCCACTAATTCCCAACAGAATAAATTTAAACAAAATTTATGCACAGAAACATCATAGTGAAATTACAGAACATTGAAGATGGAGAGAAGATTGAAAAGTAGCTGGGGAAAAGAAAGAGATCACCTTCAAAGAACAACATTTAGTCACTAAAAGCTGACTTACCGGTCTCAACAAAGGAAGCAAAAGACAGCTGAGTGATGCCTACAGTGTGCGCAGATAAAATGACTGCTAACTTAGAAATCTATAACTGGAAGTGATATCTTTCAACAGCAAGGATGAAACGCAGGCTGTTCAGAAAACCAAACACAGATGTGGTCTGCACCAATAGACCATGTCTAAAATAAATGTTTAAGTATATATTTCACACAGAAGGACAGCGTAATCAAAAGGAAGGTCTGAAATGAAAAAGAATAATAAAACACAAAGAAATTGGTAAATATGAAATAAACTTAAATAAATATGCAAAACTGTAATAATATCTTGTGGTGTAACCCAAAAAAGAATGTTGAATTTATAGCATCTAAGGTAAATAAGTCAGAAAGAGATGATTAGAATATTCTGGAATCTTTGTAAAATATGGCTAAAATAAGGCTAAAATGACTAATTTTATAATTTGATTAAGTATATGAGTTATGACATTTGTAGATTAACCACTAAAATAACAGAAAGAGTGTACATTGTCTAAATTGTTAGAGAAAAATTTGAAATAGAAAAAAAACCAATGTAGAATAAAGCAAAAATGGAGAGAAAAAAATAAAGATTAGGAAAGGAAACACAACATACAAGAGTAATTATAAATCCAGATATATTACTCATTTAATGTATGTGGACTAAAAAGTCCACTTAAAAGGCAAAGACAGACTAGATTTAATAAAATCCAATATATTCCTCTAACAAGAGTAATAAAAACAGAAGAGCACAGAAAAATTAAAAGATAAAAAGTATATAGTTATTCCAGTTATATTAAAATCAGAAACAAGGTACTTCGAGTTAAAGGCATTTAAGAAAAAAGGAGGGCCACCATGTCACGCTAAACTGTTCAAGGCACCAAGAAGTTGTGTTAGAAAATGTCTGTGCACCTCGTAATATGGCATCAGATAAATGAAGCAAACGTGAGCCCACGGTCAGAGCAATACCACCCCCAGGGACTGGCGGCACAAGCAAAGTAATCTGTAAGAGTGTAAAAGATAATAGCGCGATTAACAAGCTGCACTCAATAGTCAAAGAAGACACATCCATTTTAAAATACACCAACCATATTGGTGAAATTGGCCGAAAAAATCCCAAACGAGGTGAATCTACACTTTCAAGAAGTTCAGTGATCCACAAGCAAGACAAACAAATAATTAAACACTGAGGCGCACCAGAATCAAATTGTTGGAACCCAAGGGCAAGAGGAAAATCCTGAAAGCTGCCAGTGAGAAACGACACGATACACACAGCAAGAAACAACACGCTACACCCAGCAAGAAACGACACGCTACACACAGAGCAGCCGCGGCGAGATGGCGGCTGACTTCCCACCAGAGTCACCAGGGACCAGGAGACGATGGAAATGCATCTTTAAGAAAAAATGTCAACTCATAAATCTATACATAAAGAAAATAAGCTTCAAAAGTTAAGGTAAAATGAAAATATTTTACATGAATCTCAAATGAGAAACTTAATGCAAATACACTTTTTTCTATGAAAAAATGTCTATGAAAGTTTTCAAGCTGAAGAGAAATGATATCAACAGAAAACTCAGATCTCTGCAAAAGAAGACAAGTTGCCAGAAGTGGTAATTGTATGAGTAAATAATTTTTAAATGAATATACACATATACGTATGTATATGTTTATGTTTTGGGTCCCTGAGACCACCCACCATTCAACGCTCGTTACGAGTCCTCACAGGACTCAGCACATGGCTGTGGTCCCGGCTACGGCTTATTACTGCAAAAGGAGGCAGATTAAAACCAACAAAGAAACAGGTGCACAGGGCAGAGTCCGGGGGAGACCAGGCATGATTCTCAGCTCTTTCCTCCCAGAGGAGCTGCACGGACAGCGCCACCTTGCTTCTCCCAGCAGCGATGTGTTACACCGCACGCAGTGTTGTCAGCCAGGAAGCCGACGCGAGCCCTGGAGTCCAGGGTTCTTACTGGGGGTCAGTTGTGTAGGCGTGGAACCCCTACATGACTGACCCCAACTACTCAGACTCCGGTCCCCCCAGAGGTCAAACTGATACGGGTTGGCCCAAGCCTCAGTCATACAAAACATTCGCATCAGGCAGGACAGCCCAAGGCTCAGAGGTTATCCTGGTTAAGGTTTAGTCCAAAAGACAGGCCTTTCTTGGGAAGGTGCAGGGTTCGAACAACTCAGACCTGCTGAATCAACCCTTTCCTGCACAGTATATTGGCATATGTAAACATATACCTACAGTTTCTTTTATTTTCTTAATTTATTTGAAAGACAATAGTTTAAAGAAAAAACATATGTGAGATTTATAGCGCAGGTAGAGGTAATACACAGCAATAGCACAAGTGACCACTCTGTCACAAAGGCCCTATATGCCATAAAAAGCTACACCAACTCTAAGTAGACGGCGATGAATAAAACATGCAAAGATAGAGCAACCACTCAACATCACGCAAAGAGAAGTGCAAAAATGCCAAGACGAGAATCAGGAAGACCAGAAGAAATGAAGAGCCCACAGTGACAAGGAAGACTGTCTGAATTCGCAGATGTCGTGATATTAATACAGAAAACCTAAGGAATAAAAAAGAACCTACTAGAATCAAGTGAATTCGTCAAGGCCTCGGGATACAAGTCAATATATAGAAATGGATTTCATTTCTGTATACTATCAGTAAACAACTGAAAAATAATCTTTCAAAAATTCTATTTACAACAGTGTCAAAAAATATGCAATTCTCAGGAATAGAGTTAACAAAACACAGGCAAAATTACACCGAAAACTACCAAAGTTAATGAGAAAAACCATGGAAGATCTAAATAAGTAAAAAGATAAATCATATTGTGGGATTAAATGGCTACATATATTTTAGATCAACTTTCCCTAAATCGACCTCCAGACTTGACGTAATCACAAATATAATCCCAGCAGCTTTTTGAAAATTAAAATTGAGAAGTTGCGTGGAGACATGAAAAATCTAGACTTGTTGAACAAATTGTATAAAAGAACAATGATGGGGACTTACACACTCTGAATTTTATTTCACAATAAAAATAAATAAAACATGAGGATAAGGATGGAGAAATAGATCAACAGAACAAAAGAGAGTTCAGAAATAGAAAAACAATCATAGGGTCAATTGATGCTTTTGGCAAAGACACCAAAGCAACGTCAATGGAAGAGACTATCTCTAAAAACTGGTGCCCTAACACGGGGATATCGACACGGAAAAGAGAGGTGAGACTTCTGGTTTTCAGACTGGCACGTGAGGAGCTTAAAAGACATCATTTCTGTTTTCATAGTAAGAAAAAAGTTGAAAAAATAGAAGATTTGTTCAACTCTTCTTAGACCCATCAGAGGACTGTGGTTACCGGGCAAAGTGCTGCCCCCAAAGCTGGAGAGACAGACGGGTGAGCACAAAGGGTTGCAGCTTACCAGGCACAGAGGTCCCTGAGCAGTAAGTGGAGATGAAATCAGGAAAAGCGTTTTCCACAGCCTGTTGAGAATTGAGTATTTTTCCTACAAGAAGGGGTCCGAAGCCTGGAAGAAGTGGTGGTCAGTTGGTGCAAGGTCTGGTGAATACCGTGGATGACAGAGAGTTTCTGAGTGCCGCTGCTGTGGTTTGAGCAGCGTTGTTTGTGCGATGTGTGGTTGAGCGTTGTCTTCCAAGAGGATTGGCCTGTGTCTATCGACCAACCTCAGCTGCTTAACCGCAAGCATCCTCATCATTTCGTCCAACTGGCTGCAGGAGACATCTGCTGTCATCGACTGACCAGGTTTCACGAAGCTGTAGTGGATAATATCAGCACTGGACCAAATGCACACCATTAGCTTTTTCTGATGAATATTCGGTTTTGGGCTGTGTTTCAGCACTTAGTATTTATCCAACCTGTGCTGAAGGCTTGTGATTATCAGAAAGAAACCATTTTTCACCAAGCGTAACAACACAGTGTAGAAATGGCTCACCTTTATGTCGTGACAGCAAAGAAAGCCAAGCTTCGAGACAATTTCTCTTTGGATGCTCATTTAATTCATGCGGAATCCATCTATCCAGCTTCTTTACCTTGCCCGTTTGTTTCAAATGGTCCAATATTCCAGGAATAGAAACGTCAAACCTTGCTGCTAATTCATGCGTAGGTTGAGATGGATTCGCTTCCACTACAGCTTTCAGCTCATCATTATCCACCTTAGTCTGTCACCCAAGTGGCTCATTTTCAAGATTAAAATCACCAGAACACAACTTGGCAAACCACTGACGAACTGTGCTTTCACTAGCCACATTCTTCCCAAACACTTCATTGATATTTTGAGCTGTCTGCGCTGCATTGGTTCCATGACGGAACTCACGTTAAAAAATAACACAAATTTTTGACTCATCCATGGTTTCATAAAAATTGCTCTAAAAAAAAAAAAAAATTGAAAGATAATCACGAGCCAAAGCGTGTGTTTGAAAGAATGAGTATGTACCTTTGCAATTAAAAAAAAAAGTGTCAAAGTGAAATGTCAGAGACATCAACTGTCAAACTTAGTATTAAGGAAACTGGACATTCCATATTTAACAACCTAATATAATACTGGCCACAGGGCCACCTGGCACCTGTTAGCTAGTTATTACCTTTTCCCACAAACACAGAAGTCAATGGATGAAACACACCCCAAGACACCAAGAATATCATGAACCTCAAAAGTTCCCCATAGTCTACTGACACAGACATGTTTAGCAATGCTGATGAGAAGTATCTCTCTGAAGATGTTGCTGATAAAACTAGGGGTCTCTTTCCCAAGTGCATGGAGGCTTACCTGGCACCTATTATTCAGGGGCCCATTAAGACCCATTTGGCCACGATAAAAACTGGTAATTACATCTTTAAAAACCCAGTTCGACTTATGAGTATGATGTCCACAAATGTTTAGTCTATAAAAATTTTTTAAAATAAATAAGAGCAGCACAATGAAATTACTGTCAGATAACTGATTCTCAGCAAACGGTTCAATTTGTAGAGTGCAAGTGAATGTGGAAGTCACGTTGACAATATAAACTTAATGTAGTCACTCAGCTTTCTGAGATATTGTCATTCTCAGACACATTACCAAATTCTAGAAATGCCTTCTTCAAAGCCTAGAAATGCATCGAATATATAAATAAGCCACACTGCTTTGAAAAATCTGTCCCTGTTTCCATTTTAAATAAAGATATAAATCACTTCCTTTACAAAAATAGTATCTGAGACCCATAGTTCCCAAACTACGGTCCAAGGTACCCCAGGGTGCCATAGTGAACTCAGAGGGTGCCTTGGGATATTTTTAATTTTTGAGGTAAACACAGCAATACTTGCCACCTGTCAGACACAGCATAAACTACTACTTCAAGGTCATTCATTCCAAAATTAGACCAGGCTACATTCCTTAGGATGTCTTATCTTTGAAAAACAGGGTTTTTTTTTTTTTTTTTTACAGTTACCGTGATTGATAAGCAAGACCACCACGAAAATCAACGTAGACGAGGAATTAATTCGTGCAAGGGCCCACAATATTAAAAGTAAAATAAAAATAATATTCTTTCATTTTACACATGTAACTCTTTTCAAAAGGCCACTAAGTTGTTCATACATAAATACTAAGAATCATCTGTATCCATTTTTTTAAAGTTATAGGTTACTTCATTAAGTATCTTAAATAGAAAGCTAAATACTGAAGTGACAAGATGCAAAAGTCAGCTGAGACCGAAATGAGAAGCTGCTGAGGCTGTTTCTGAACGAGAAGACTGACGCGTGGTTCACGAGCTCGCTATGGCGGCCCCTGCTCCCTGCCCAGGAACCCCAAAAGAAAGGACTAAAAAATCACTTTACTTTTCAATTTTGATCTCCACAGAATGATGTCTGTCAACACTGGATAATTTTTCCTTTTTCGCTTCGCACTCTTTTCTGTCGGATAGCTTTTTCCCAGCAGGCTCATTCTTGGCCTAAAATATGATACAAAATGGTTGGTGGACCGGGTCTCCTCCCTTGTACACTTCATTTGGAGCCACGACAGGCAACGGGCGCCTCACCTTCTCTACGGAGATCATTCTTCCATGCAGCTCCGTTCTGTGCAGGTGGCTGATGCACTTGGTAGCCTCGTCAGAGGTGGACATGGTGACAAACCCGTAGCACCGAGCCCCAGGACTGCGGGCGTTGGTTACCACCTTGGCCCCGACAACCTTCATGAAAAGGACCTGCTTAATCTCTCTCACAAATAACCACACAACTTACTACAATTCCTAGCAAGTAAGTGATAAACAGAATCATTTCCACTGTGTGTTCTTTTCCTCAAATTGTTAGTTTTTCATAAATTTGTTATTGAATTAGTTCTAATTACTGCTCACCTATCAAAACACAATTGCTTTTGATACCAGACCAGTCGTCACAGTGCAGAAACAAACAGGCAAAGTTAAAAGACAGTTAACCTCACTCACGACTCATGATAATGACAAGTCCTCCCGTTTGGATCACTTTCTCCACTTCCGCTGAAGCCAAGGCTAGGCGAGGGGCTGCCTACTCACAAGTGCACCTGCCTGTGCTGGCTCAGGCCGAGAACAGCTCTGACACAGATGAGGACCGTCAAGCACGTTCCCACAGGGAGGGGACTTCATTTCCCGCCAAGACGGAAACCCAAGCATTGGCTTCGTGCTTCAAACAACTAAAAGGCCGGATGAAACGTAGGCAGAAATGGTTTTCAGACACGGGACATCACACTGCCTGAGAGAGCTGTGCCACCGCCCTGCCCCTGCTCATGGCCTGCAGTTGCCAGGCACGGGCCAGGACAAGTACCTGAGGCGGACAGTTATCCCTGAGCTGAGGAGACACAGCTGAGGTTAGGAGACCAAGACAGAGAGAAATCAGAGAGCCTGAGAGATCTGACCAGGGTGTCTCCTGCCCAGTGCACGTGTGTGAGGAAACCAGAGGCTGAGAGAACCACCCATAAGGGGCAGAGGAAACAATGCCAGGGGTTCACTCAGGACTCAATGCAAACAAGTTGCTTTTCCCTATAGCCAGAGTGGAAAAGTTGCTAATTGACAGGGTACCAGACACAGTACTTGAAAGGTACCGGCCCAGTAGTATGGACAAAATTAACCTGAACTAATACTATTCTGTTCCTGACTTCTAAAGCGTAAAAGCAAGCCTCAGAAGGTTCAAACTCTGTCAAATACATTAGCTGCATCCAGAAAAAAGCTCAAGAGAATAAAAATATGAGAATAACTAGCATCCAGGGGGAACGTGGATGCACAACCAAAAGCAATGAAGAGCACAAGGCACGGTGACTGTGTCTTCCTCTTGTTATTTAGAAATCTCTCTAAAAGTTACCTGTCCAAAGCAAAAAAGCCAAATCAGAAAAAAGCAAAGTCAGTAATGTATCGGGGGGGGGGGGTTATTAAACAGAAGGAAAATATAGGACAGTAATATCACAAAGATTGGGAGAGGGAAGTGGAAGTGAACTCTTGGGAAGTTCTGGTACTGCGCTCGAACCAGGATGACATCGTGTGGAGATACACAGTAAGCTGAGATGCGCACTGCAAATCCTAAAAACCAACCACGGAAGAACAACACAACAGAGGCATCGCTAAGCAGCCACAAATGATAAAGATTCGGTCCACAAGAAGGCAGATTAATAGGAAAAAGGGATCAATAAACAAACAGGATGAAGAGAAAACAGAGAGGAGGACAGTAGCTTTGTTTTTTTCTCTTCTTGAGACAAAGTCTTGCTCTGTTTCCTGGGATACAGTGCCATGGCCTCAGCCCAGCTCATAGCAACGTCAAACTCCTGGGGCCTCAGACAATCCTCCCATCTCAGCCTCCCAAAGTGCTGGTACTACAGGCCTGAGCCACTGTACTCAGCCAACATATTATTCCTTAAATGTTGCTTTTTCTACCAGACAACTAAACACCGATGACAGCAGTGACCATACATGTGTCTGCTTCTGCTTTACCATAAGTGTCTCAGTCAAGGAGGACATCAACAAAATAACCAAATAAATAGGTTACATATGGCTCTAAGTTTTCTAAGTCCTTCTTAAAAATATTGTTGAAAAAGGAAAGGAATGTGTTTTCTGGGGCCCGTCTGAAGTCACTGAACCATTAACCGACACCTGATCAGGTGACACAGACCTAGACAAAGGAACAACTTCTGCAGCAAGGATAAGGTGCATCAGACAGGCTCTGCAGCTCTGCCTGGAATCCCTGTACCTTCCAGACGCTAAGAGGTACTGAGCCTTTCTCCCTTGGGGGGGGCCACTCACACAGGCACCCAGAACACCGGGGCAGTTCTAACTGCTTATCATGAGACTTTCGTTAATTAATTCCAAGACTATGGTATCCCCTTAAATCATCCTTCAGGTTCCTTTGGGAGGCTTCTGAATTGCATTATTTTTGTCCTGCCTCCATAAGCACCAAATCGGTGACTTGTTTTTTAAACCAATGTCATGTTCTAGTTACCACACAGTATATTTCAAATACTAGAAAATGTAAAAGTCAATTATTCACTTATTCTTAAAGGGAAAATTCAGTATGCTGGCTTTAAACTTTGTGTAAGACAAAAAATGATCAGTTTTGTTAAGAAAAGTTAGAAAGAACAAGAACATTTACACAGTAACTATTTATACACATTTTCTGAACAGGGTTACAATATAACCCATCTGTCCACTTGATATCCTGATTACTGTGAACCAGGAAACAAGGTACACGACACAAAGGTGAGATGGGTTTCTCAGGTTTGTTAAAAGGAAAAAAAACAAAAAAAAAAAAACCCAGCCGGGAGAGGAGGCTCACGCCTGTAATCCTAGCACTATGGGAGGCCGAGGCGGACAGATTGTTTGATCTCAGGAGTTCGAGACCAGCCTGAGCAAGACCAAGACCCCACCTCTACTAAAAAAAAAAAAAATAGAAAGAAATTAGCTGGACAACTATATATATATGAAAAAACCAGAAAGGAGAACCAATAAAATTAACAAGAACAAGAAGTAAATTCCTGAGTTTCTTTTTTAATCCATATTGAGGCCGCCTGGCAAGATGCACGGGCAGGTATACCTTTCCATATTTGCTGAAGAGGTTCTTCAGATCGGTCGCCCGAGTCGTGGAGGATAGTCCGCTGACCCACAGGTTCCTTCCAGAACTGCTGCTGCCTCGACCTGTGGTAAGATGAGAATTATACTTTAACTCGATGTGTAATAGGAAGCACCTCCATTCTTAAGGTTGGAGCCCTCTTCTAAAGTCCTAACTACATCCAACCCCTACTGTTCTGATTCAAGAATTCAATTCACACATAAACACTCGCACCAAAACACAGGACAGAAGATTGAAAATTCCAACAGCAAAACCGGAGTTTCTTTACTCAAGGAATCATCATGTCCACATCAGTTATAAACTGAAATGTCTTTTGATGATCCGTTCTGCAACGACACAACAGGCTCTAAAAATTCTTACTCTTCTTCAACGGACACAATTATTCCTTTCTTGTAATGGGCTTTATACTACCCTATAAATGACAACCACTGTAGAAACACGAAATGCAGACATTCACAAACACTTAAAACTTGTCTCTCAAGAAACCACCAGGTGGTTAATTCCAGTAACCCACAATGAAACAATTAAATCACTGGATCCAAAGAGTGGGGATCTGCAGGCCCCTCCTCCCAAAATAAGGGATCCGTACATGGCGCCGTGCCTCCCAAGTTAATTCGTACCTTTTTCATCTTTAATGACTGGCTTTATATCTTTTTCTTCCTTAAAAGAGCTAGAGACAAAAGTTAATGTTACTCATACAGGAAAAAAACGAAAGAGAACAAAATTAAAAGTATGGTATGTGCTAAAACTGAATACCTACCAGAAAATTAGTCTGAAATAAAATCTTAACAGACAACCTTTGCAAGCTTATATTGAAAAATCTGACCCCAAAAATACAATGTCAGATTCGTCAAAGGCAATTCGATTTAGCTGAAGATAACTAACAATTTAAGAACACAACCATGGTAGGTTGAGAACAAGAAAAGAAACTGAATCAACCATTAAAAATACACAAAGAGAAATAAGACATTCTTTAGAAGCAAAACTACAATTTCATCAGTCTGGCTGGCCAATTGCAGAAAAACAGCTTATGTGTGTCATTAAATGACCAATGAAAAGGAGATAGCGTCTGGTCTAAAACTGAGAAAAAACAAACCTCATTTTCTGATCAGCGCCCTCAC
>CAUYSK010049303.1:0-57467 GCA_963575035.1 Avahi laniger
TTGTCCAAGATCCAGGCACGACTTTCCATTTGTCAAAATATGATTTTCTGTCCCCTTAGGTTTTTTTTTTGAGACAGAGTCTCACTGTGTTGCCCGGGCTAGAGTGAGTGCTGTGGTGTCAGCCTAGCTCACAGCAACCTCGAACTCCTGGGCTCAAGCAATCCTCCTGCCTCAGCCTCCTGAGTAGCTGGGACTACAGGCATGTGCCACCATGCCCGGCTAATTTTTTTTCTATATATTTTTAGTTGTCCAATTGATTTCTTTCTAATTTTAGTAGAGATGGGGTCTCGCTCTTGTTCAGGCTGGTCTCAAACTCCTGAGCTCAAACAATCCGCCCGCCTCGGCCTCTCAGAGTGCTAGGATTACAGGTGTGAGCCCGGCCTCCTTAGGTGTTTTAAAGATTTTTTCATGTAGGTTTTGCACACGTCTCGTTAAGTTTATTTATGAATACTTTAGTTTTTGTAAATAGGGTTTTATTTACCATTATATACTCTAATTTGGTCATTTTCTAGTATACCAAGATTATTTATGGCCGGGAATGGTGGTTCATGCCTGTAATTCCAGCACTCTGGGAGGCTGAGGTGGGAGGATCACTTGAGGTGGGAGTTTGAGACCAGCCTGGGCAACATGACAAGACCCTGTCTCTACAAAAAATTCTTTTAAAAATTAGCTGGACGTTGTGGCACCTGTATAGTCCACTTACTCAGGAGGCTGAGGCAGGAGGATCACCTGAGACCAGGAGTTCGAGGCTGCAGTGAGCTGTGATGATGCCACTGCCTCCAGCCTGGGCAACAGGGTGAGACTCTGTCTCACAAAAGAAAAAAAAAATTTATTTATGTCTATATGTTATTTTCTGACTGAATTCTCTTGATACCATTGATTCTCTAGGATTTTCCAGATATACTATCATACCATCTGGAAATAGTTTTACTTTTCCCCCAATTGCTATGCCTTCTGTTGATTTTTCGGGTCTAATTGCATCAGTTGGTTCTTCTAATACCACGTTAAATACTGCAGGACAGGGGACCGCAAACTTTCTCTTTGAAGGGCCATATGGTAAGCAGTTCAGGCTCTTTCGGCCGTACGGTCTCTGTCCCAACGACTCAGCGTTGCTGCTGCAGCACAGAAGTGGCCGTGGACAGTTAGTAAGTGAGCGGGCACGGCTGTGTCCTAGTAAAACTTTGATTATAAAACCTCGCAACAGGCCACACTTGGGGCCCACACCTTGGCGTGGCAGCAGTGGACATCGTGCCTTGTTTCTCAATCTTACTAGAAATGCTTGGATGTGTCCCTGTTGAGTTGCTTCCGTAGGTATAAGACGCGCGTGCGCGCGCGCACACACACGCGTCATCATATTAAGAAAGTATTCAACAATTACTATTTCTTGAGCATTTTTATCAAGAGTAAGTGTTGAATTTTGTTGAAGTCACTATCTGTGAAGATGACCCTAAGATTTTTCACTATTTGTGGAGTTAACCGTAAGCTCTTTCTCCTTGGGTTTATATTAATAAATATGGTATATTATATTAATGAATTTCCTAATGTTGAACCAACCCTGCATTCCTGTATTAAATCCACCTGGTCATTGGTGTATTATTTTCTTAATGTGAAATTAGACTCTATGGGTTGCTATTTTATTTAGCACATTTGCAACAATATTCAAAGGTGATATTGGTCTGTAATTTTCCTTTTCATTGTGCTCTCTGTGTCAGAGGCAAGTGTCAGTATTGTACTTCCGTAAAGAATCAAAAATTCTCCTTTGCTGTCTTGCTCTGGAATGATTTACGGAGCGTTGATGTCTGACCTTCGTGGAGATCTGGTAGAATTCCATGTTAGAGCATCTAGGCCTGGTGCGTTTTTGTGGGGTAGTTCTTTGATAACTTTCTCTGTTTCTTCTACAGAGACTGATCTGTTAAGCTTTCTATCTATATTGGAGTCAATTTTGATAAATTTTCCTGGGAAAATTTATTTTAGGTTTTCAGCTTTGTTTGTATAGAGGTCTGTCTCCCAGTTTTATTCAATCACTTCTTTATTGCTGCAGATGAGTTTGACCTGTTCTTGGATTTCGTATAAATAGACTCTTAAGGTATGTACATTTATGTCTGGTTTCTTTTATTTAACAAATTGTTTTTGAGATTCATCCAATCCATGTTTTTGCACGAAGCTGGGTCTTTAAAATTGTGTAACAGTGTTTCGTTGCATGTTGCTCTGCAGGTCGCTCGTTTGTTCTGCAATTGATAGACGTGCAGGTTATTTCCAGTTTCTGATTATTATTAATGAGGCCACTGGAACATCCTTGTTCAGGTCTTTCCTGGGCACACCCACTTCACTCGGGTCATCGCTGAGAGTGGAGTTCTGGGCTGTGGGCTTTAGGAGGAACCGCAGAACAGTTCTCCAAAGTGATTGCAGCAGTTCACATTCCTGCCGGCTGTGCTCTTGTCCTCACCAATCTTTAGTTGTCAGCGTTTTTGACTGTGACCATCCTGGTATGTGTGAAGTAGTATCTTAATGTGGTTTTAGTTTTCCTTTTTTTTTCTTGTGACAGAGACTCCCTTGTTGCCCCAGGGAAGAGCGCAGTGACGTCGTCATAGCTCACAGCAACCTCAAACTCCTGGGCTTAGGTGATCCTCCTGCCTCAGCCTCCCAATAGCTGAGACGACAGCTGCACATGCCACCATGCTGGGCTAATTTTTCTATTTTTGATAGAGATGAGGTCTTGCTCTTGCTCAGGCTGGTCTCAAACTCCTTACCTCAAGTGATCCTCCCACCTCGGCCTCCCAGAGTGCTGGGATCACAGGCGTGAGCCACTGCGCCTGGCCTCTACTGGCATTTTTAAATGAAGCTCAATTTATCAAGTTTTTTCTTTAAGGGTTAATGTTTTTCTATCATCCAAATCTACTAACCCCAAACTCATGAAGATGTTTTCCTGGGCTTGCTTCTATCAATAGAAGTGTTGTGGTTCTGGGTTTGTGTTTAGGTCTGTTATATATCTAGGATTAATTTTTGTGTGGAGAATGAGATAGGAGTCAGGGTTCATATTTTCCAGACAGATAAGCGGCTATATTGCTTAAGACTTTCCTTTGCCCATTGAACTGACCCAGTGCCTTGATGGGATGTCAGTTTGTCCATCCTGACACCACCTGGCCTGGTTACCATACCTTATAGTAAATCATGAAGTCAGTTGGTATAAGTTCTATAGTTTCATTCTTTAGCAAGACTGTGTCTTCTGCATTTCGATATAAATTTTAGGATCAGATTGTCAATTTCTACAAAAAAAATCCCACTGTGATTAAGGTTGGGATTGCACTATATCTATGGATTAATTTAGGGTGACTGGACACTTCATACTGAGCGTTTCAGTCCAGGAAGATCGTATCTCTCTTAGTTTAACTTTTGTCTCAGCAATGTTTCATAGTTTTCGGTATTCAGGACTGGCACATCTTTTGTTAGGTTTATTGTTAGATATTTTATGTTTTTTGATCTGGGTCTGAAGTTTTCTTTGTGGGAGAGTTTTTTTTTTTTTAGGTCAAATAGAAATTTAATTTAATGCACATTTAAGTGGGAAGAATGAGAACAGGCACACTCATTAATTCTGTACCCCCCAAACCAGCCAAGCTGGTGGTGTTTTGAGATCTCTGCAACTGAATTTTTTTTTATTTCAGCATATTATGGGGGTACAAATATGTGGTTACATATATTGCCTTTGCCCCACCCCGAATCAGAGCTTCAAGCACGTTCATCCCCCAGATGGTATGCATCGCACCCATTAGGTGTGAACATACCCTTCCCCTCCTCTCCCTTCCTACCTGCCCGACACCGATGAATGTTACTGTCATACGTGCACGTAAGTATTGATCAGTTAATACAAACTTGGTGGTGAGTCCATGTAGTGCTTGTTTTTCCATTCTTGGGATACTTCACTTAGTACAATGGCCTCCAGCTCTATCCAGGATCATACAAGAGGTGCTAGATGACATTTTTTGTGGCTGAGTAGAGCTCCATGGTTTACATATACCACATTTTATTAATCCACTGGTGTATTGATGGGCATTTGGGTTGTTTCCACATCTTTGCAATTGTGATTTGTGCTGCTATGAACATTTGAGTGCAGATGTCTTTATTATAGAATGTCTTTTTTTCCTCTGTAAATGCCCAGTAATGGAATTGCTGGATTGAATGGTAGTTCTACTTGTAGCTCTTTGGGCCCTGTGTGGTGGCTCATGCCTGTAATCTCAGCTCTCTGGGAGGCCAAGGCAGGAGGACTTTGAGACTATCCTGAAAAACATAGCGAGACCTGTCTCTACAAAAAATACAAAAATTGACTGGGTGTGGTGGCTCATGCCTGTAGTCTCAGCTACTCGGGAGGCTGAGGCAGGAGGATCCCTTGAGCCCAGGAGTTGGAGGCTACAGTGAGCTGTGATCGCTCCACTGCACTCCAGCCTAGGGGACAGAGCGAGACTCTTTTTCTTAAAAAAAAAAAAAAAAAAAGAAAAAAGAAAAAAAGAAATTCAATTTGTTTAATAGATATTAGGCTACTTAGATCTTCTAGTTCTTATATCACTTTTGTTAATTTGTGTATTTTAAGGAATTACCCATTTTATTTAAATTGTTTATTAAATATCATTCTTAATATTTCCTGATCATCCTTTTAATATCCGTGGGATCTGTAATGATGTATCCTTTTAAATTCCTGGTGTCAATAATGTGTTTTTTTCTTGATGAATCTTGCTAGCAGATTATCAATTTTATTCATCTTTTCTAAGAATCAAATTTTGCCTTTGTTGATCTTTTATTTGTTCTAAACCGTTTTCATTGATTTTCCCCTCATTTTTAATTTTTCTTCTTCTTACATTAGATTTAATTGGCTCTTTCTCTAGTTTCTTGAGGAGGATTCTACCCTTTGTTTCTTTAGAAACAATCATGTTAAACTCATTGGGATTTGATGTTGACTTTTCTGCTTATACGTAGTTTGAAGCTGGTCATACTTTCTGTTTTCTCATGATGAGGGAGGCTTGGGTTGTGCAGTTTTGCCTGTTCTTACTGTTTTCCATCATGTTTTAGACCGTGCAGGGGATTCTAGCTGAGGTGACTGCCGTTATCCTCGGCTGCCTAGACGTCTTCAATTACAGTATTTTAGAAGTTCTTAGAAACTGATATTTACAAACCCTAGTAAAAAAAATCAGTACATAACATGCATGGGCAGTTTACCAAAGAAGAAATACAAGTTACAGTGAGTAATCAAAGAAATGAAAGCTACAACGGTAACATAATTTATCTCTTTTCAAAGTGGCAAAGTTATAAAAAATAAAGGAGAATAAAGGTACCTGCATAACTGAGATTTCAGGGAGGTGAGTATCGTGGCCCACTGCCAATTGCCACAGACTTCGTGGAAATTACTTGAAAGCCTGAATGGCCGTGTTTCAAAGACACGCGCTGACGTGTTTGTGAACGCCACTGTCCAGGTGACTCGCCCCTCACCTCTGACTCCTGCACCGGCTGGCGGGGTCATCACCGTTCCCACCTCTCAGGGTGATGCCAGGGCGAGTGAGATGTCCCATCTGGGTGCCGCGGCTAGAGGGTCTGCTCAGCGTCAGCTGCCACTGTCCTCCTCGTGGTGGTGGCGGTGGGTAGGACAGTCCCTGCCCATGTGACCAGGTGGCCCTGGGCATCTTCACTGTGATGTCTGGGCGTCACGGCGGGATGGGGCTGTAGAGTTCACTTCTCAAGTAGGGGAAGACTTAGAGTCAAGACAACAAGCGCACGCCTTACTTTCCACACCCCCCAATCCCATGATAACTAGGGATATAACTGAGATTTAATAATCATAAAAATATTATGAATAACATACACTAGTAAATTTAAAATCAAGATGAAATGGATACATTTCTAGAAAATATTTTAGGATGCCATAGCTGATATAAAAAAAAATTAAAAACTTGAATACACCAACAACAATTTTAAAAATCGACAGGTCATTAAAATGTACCCTGTTTTCATCCACCATCTCCCCAAAACGTGCCCAAACTATATGGCCATCAAGGTGAGGCGAACCAAACTTCCACGGAGCTCGTCATCTTCGTCCGAAATGAACAGATCCAGACACGAAAGAGGGGCAGGGCCCCCCGTTCTTTGAAGGCTACGTGTGCCGAGCGCCCAAATAGAGAAACCAGAGGCAGCTTCACCCAAACATGCTGACCCAGTCCCGAGTGAAACTGGTCAGTTCCAAGGACGTCTAAAAACCGCGATCACGTAGGGTTTACCCCATAAATGCAAGAACAAGTCACCACCAGAAGATATATCCATTAGAAGACTGAAAAAATTATGTGATTATTTCTGTAGATATGGAAAAAGCACTTGATGGAATTCAATATGTTCACGCCTAAAAACTTTTAGAAAAGCCAAAAAACATTCCAAAATAGTGTATAAAAGAAGGTGCATGAGCTCAGACTTCTTCACAGAGGAAAATAAAAGGCTCCTGTCCACGTATGATGGTGTCTTGCTGTCCTGTCAAGCTGAGGTTTATATTTTATAAAACATAATTCTATGTTTATTAGAAAAAGGAGAACCCAAGTCTTTAGCGTTATAAGCCATGACCGACTTCCCACGTCACCTGTCAACCTGGAATCTGTCATTGAATAATGGTAAATAAATAAATTGCGCATTTCTGGCACTTATGAACGCAGACGACGGAATGGGCGGAATGGTTGGAAGGTCAAGCAAAGTGATGCTCGCGCTTTTTGTTCTGGGTGAGCCAATGCGATGTTTTTGTCTTTTCCAGTCTCTCAACGGCTTCGCCCTGGTCGTGAGTGCAGAAGGGATGATATTTTATGCGTCAGCAACGATCGTGGACTATCTGGGCTTCCATCAGGTAAATGGAGCAAAAACAGCTTTCCAGTCTGTTAAATGTTAGGCTCTGTTACCTTCGTGAATGCTTGTTGTCTTCAGGGTTTACAAAATAGCTGCGATCAAGCTTTTCATATCCTTGAGCTTTTTTCAGATGGAGATCCCCACGTTCGGGCTTTGGAGGGCAGCGTTTCTTCCGGGCTCGGTTCGGGTCTCAGCCAGAGGCTGGCGGTGCTGAGGTGCCCGTGTCTGACCCAACCGTGCGAGTGCGGACTGCGCCGGCTTCCTGCTCGGCCTCCCACGCTCTGCAAGAAGCCAGTTGTCACCCTGACCCTGACCGCTCCTCCCTGGCACCATCCCCGTTGGCGGCTCCCTGGTCAGCGTCTTAAACTTCAAATCCTTGGCATGGTCAGGGCATAGTTTGTTCCGGAAGGCCCTTCTTGATATGAGTTCGTTTGGGACGCTGCCCCAGGCCAGCACAGGTTGGATGATTCCAGAGGGGGTGTTGAGACCTCATCAGACACCAGGCCCAGTGAACGAAAGGCACAGTGAAAATCCCACCCAGGCCTAGGAAAGGAACAGGGAAGAATTTTTCTGCCTGGGCTCTGGGAAGGAAAAGGAGCCTCTCGTGGGCAATCAGAAGCGAGTTGCGGAGCCGCTGCATAGCGAGGGCTCCCCAGGCTGGAAATTAAACCAATTGTAGGTTGATGAAATTGCCGGGGCACCCAAAGAAGCAAAATGGGACCCTTTAACTACGCTCCTGCATCCCCTCCCACAAAAACACCCCTTCCGAAGAGGAGTTCACAACACGAAATTATAAACACACGAGGAGGCCACAGACGGAAGGAGTCGGCCAACAGGATAGACAGAATTGGCTCTTCCCTGGGGGAGCTTCAGAGAACAAAAGGAACTAGAAAGTGAATATACTGAAAACAGTAAAGGATTAAAGAAGTAATATAAAGAAAGCACAGCATATGATAAAAAAAAAAGAGCAGGAATATTTGAGAAACAGTAAAATAGAAGTTTGAAAAATTAAAAACACGGTGTATTAATCAGAGTCCAGTCTGGAGACAGAGACCATGCAGCGATTTGAACGGTTTAATATAAAGACCTCACTAAGTTTAGCGTAAAGTATTAACTAGTAAGACAGAATTAGCCATGAAGGATCCAGGGGCATGGCCCAGGGTCAGGCAGCCGCGGCACCGGCCGGGCTGGGGCAGGGCCCAAGAGGGCACTGTATCTGGGCCTCACTGGCCAAAGTGAGGCCCCCGGGCAGAGAAGTCCACCAGGTGGCCCCGCCGGGCTGGCCAGAGGAAGCCGCCTCTGGGATGCTGGTGAGACCATAGGGAAGCGGCCCTCGGAGAGATCAGGGGAGGCCGCCCGGCGCTGTCCGCTGGGCGTGGCCAACACTGGGGGACACAGGCCCCGAGGGCTGCAGGAGGAGCCCTCGAGGAGGAGCCCAGCACCTCCGTGGGCAGAGGGGAGGTGTCCCGAGCCAGGCTCAGCCCCCAGCGAGGAACGGGTGTCTGGAACCCAGTGGTGACGCCTGGAGCAGTAAAACTAACAGCACAGAAAGCCAGGGGGGTGTGGAGCAACGGCAGCGGAAGCCAAGACCTGAATCCCCGTCCGCCCAAGGCCCTGAGGCCGCCTAGTGTTTTATTTAATTTCCATGAAAACGTTGATTTTGAATAGTTTCCCCAAACCGAAGTAGCTGCTGCCTTCCTGGTGATTCTGGGAGGCAGTTCCTCTCCCCTCAGTTTAACTTCCTGCCCCTGAGCCCCAGGCCTGCGAACTCTGAGGAGGACGGAATGACCGCCGGGCAGTCCTGAGACACCTCTGCCCAGGGAGCCGGGCAGCGGCTGCCGTGCACACGCTGTAGGGCCGTGGAGGGGGACGTGGCCACGTGCTGGGAGAGTGAACATGTCTGGGGACAGGACCCCCAAGTGGCTTCGGGGCTGCCTTGTTGGGGACGCTGCACAGTGTGGAGATGGCCCTGCCAACCCAGCGGCTGCGGCAGCCCCGGGCCATGCACACACAGCGGGCAGTTGTCATATCTGCCCACCCGGCTGCCTCTGGGCTGCGGGGGTCGCTGAACTTGCAGAGCACTGGAAGAGCCCTGGGTCCCAGGGAGAGGCTCCCCACCACGAGGGCAGGTGCCCAGGCTGGGCTCGGGTTGGTGGCCATGGGGCTCTGCTGAGCGTGCGCCCCTCTGTCCTGGGTGGGGTCCCTGCTGTCTCTGGGTGATGGGCTCTGTCTCTGGGAGATCTGAAATGATCGGTGACAATTCCCTTGTTCCTAGGATGACCCACGCAGCTGGGGTGGCCGTCCCTCATCCCCAGCACACGTGTCCCACCGACACCGTGCTCAGGATGCCTCCTTTGCACAGTGGAGAGTCGTGAAGAGCAGATGGGTGGGCATCTGCCAGGGCTTGGTGCCTCCCTCGCTGTGGGTGCTGGTGTCCCCAAACAAGGCAGAGCTTGCAGGATGTGGACGGACAGAGCATGTGGCACGGTGTCTTAGTCGGGCACCCGCAGCGGCACAGCCTTGAACTCAGCCTCCTGAGGTCGCGAGTGCGGGGTCTGATTCCAGAAAAAGTTGCCTGGTCTGCCTTCCACATGCTCAGAGTTACTTTTGGTTCCATCGGAGGGAAGCTGAGTTCCATTCGGGCTGTGTCCCGAGTTGCCCGTAAACTCTGCAGCTGCCCCGGAGCCGGCTCCTTCCCTGTGACCCGACGGTCCTGCACACAGCTGGGCTCTGGGGACAGTGGCAGGTACCATGCAGAACAGCTGCAGTTCCAGGTCCAAACTTGCTGATTGGATCTTTAATTTTCCCCCAAGCATTAGAAGTAAAAAATATGTTTTCCTTTATTATAAAGAAACTGTTTCCAAATGCCACTAAATCAGGCATTGCCCCCAGTTTATGCAAAATAGCCATTAAATATTAGAATGGCTTTGTGCTCTTGTAAGCTTCTTGTCCAAAACGCTTTACAGAAAGTCAAGAACCAGTTATTTCCTCTCACAGTCTGAGTACATCATTTCAGTATCATGCTTTGTGATGGACAAGTGGGCGTTAGATATATATTTTTGTTGACATTGACATTTATTCATTCAAGAAGTTGTCCATTCCCTCAAAGGCCCCCAGACGGGGGGAGCTGCTCCGTGTGAGCCAGAGCGGGCTGTCCCAGCTTGTCGCTGGGGCAGCCGGAAGCCCGCAGGGGTGGCTGGCACTTGTACACACACTTGTGCACAGAAAGGTGAAAATGGCAGCTGCTGGAACGAGCAGTTCATTAAAATTGGAAACGCTTCTCTTCTGGACTCCTTGAATGACGGTGTAAAGCCTGCCCTTACCTGATAAAAGCAGGGTTTGTTTCCACACTGAGTGTTTCTCTCCCTCCGTCCCCACTCCCCCCACCACGATTTCTCCTGACGTCACTGTGTAGGAATCAGACCTTAAAAGACTAAGAAGGACTCAGGGAGGTCAGAGAGACCACACTAATTATTAAATACAGAACTTTTCTTTCTCAACCTAAAAATATTTACATTTCATCGTGTCCTCAAATTGTCCCAGTCAGAAATATCTTGTCCAGTTTTTTATGCCTTCCACCACATTAATCCATCTCCCATCTGGCTTCAACCGCAGACCCGTCCCCTGCACGTTAATCCCTCAGTTGACTGGCAGGGGTGTTGGGGACGCTGAGCAAGGCGTCTGGGGAGACTGCGGGCTGCAGAGAGGGCCCTGCAGGCGTCACCACCTTCGGGAGTCCACAGAGCTCAGGGTCACCTGGAAAACGCACGAAAGAACAGTGTGAGTCACAGCGCCTGTTTATTATGAATTATGAACTGCCCAGTGCTAGGAGGTCAGCACAGTCTTCTCCTTTACTCAGAACCGTAGGGGGAAAATGCTGTCTACAGCAGGATTGGAAACATCAAAATATCAGGAACGAATACACCATATGGCATATGGCGCCTCCACACAGGAAATGTAAAACGTGTTTAAGGAAAGTAAAGACAGCCCAAATCAATTGAGGGATGTACCATATTCATGGATTGAGGGACTCAGCATTATAAAGATGTTAGTTTTCTTCAAATCGAGTCATAGCATTGATGAAATGACAACAAAAACTCAACAACTATTTGGTGGACGTTGACCAGCCAATTCTGAAATTTTCACGGGAAGGCAGAGCACTACAAATATCCGAGACCGTCGGGAAAAGAAGAGGGAGCAAGACATGGTGGTTACCAGGAGACTCGAGGTTCCAGCAGCAAGACTTCCGGTAAAACCCAGTCACGAGACAGCGTGGGGTCCGGGCAAGGGTGGACAGGAAGCCCCGTAACACAACGTGGGTTCAGATGCAGACGTGCGTGCCGGGCACTGTGGGGAAGGGAGTGTGGGCTTTCCGGTAAACGATGCTGCGTGAACTGAGTCCGTCTGGGAAGAAAGTGGGTCCCCTCCTCCCCCCGCTGCACCCCAGGCACAGTGCAAACATCAGGGCAGCGGAAGTCTCCAGAGGTGAGAGGACAGAGCTAAGAGACCCACAGGAGAGATTCTCCAGCGGGACAGAAGCCTGCCCACGAGGAGAGGACCGATGGACTGGACTGCGGTGGCATCTGGGGGGAGCGTGGAAGGGCAGGCGCGGGACACGTCCAGCAAGGGATGCGTGTCCAGAGCAGATGGCGGGTGCTGACGGGTCATGGGACTTTGTAAGCAAGACACACAGCACGTGTGCACCCACACACAGGCACACTCGTGCAGGCATTCACACACGCATCTGATACCAGCTGGTACCTGAGATGCTCGTCCTTACGGGCCTTGACACGCAGATTAAGCCGCAGTAAGAAGCCGCTGCACGTCCACCGCAGTGGCGAGCATGGAAGAGCCTGGAACGCCAGGCGTTGGCAAGAGCTAAAGCAACCGGACTGCGCACGCTGCCCCGGTGGGAGCGGGGATTTGCACAGTCACTCTGGGAGTCGTTCGGTGCCGACTTAAGAGCTGCACGTCTGCCTGCCGGTGCCGCCAGGGCCCGCTCCTGGGCGTGTGTCCGCAGAAGCCCTCCCAGACACGCCATGTCCTCATCCTTCGCGACGGGCCCACGCAGGACAGCCCATGCCCGCCAGCACGAGGTGGGTTGGTCGACTGTGGTGTGTTCACACGGTGGACAGTGGGCACCAAAGCGCGGCGTCTTTCGCAAGTGTGACACTGGGTAAAGGCGCGGACGCCCGTGAATGCGTTTCCCGTTCGCACATGTTCGAGGACGGGCAAACCAGCCTGCAGCCCGAGGCGCAGACCGAGGCGGTGCCACCCGGAGCATTTTCTTTACGGCAATGCGTCACCTGTGTGTTCGTGGTTTGGGCACGTTTCAGCCTGTGTGTTGCACTTCAGTCCCAGAAGCTGATGGGAAAACAGCCTGCGAGAGACGCACTTGTGCTCACAGGGCCACCAGGCCGGGTGGGAGCCGCCCAGCGTGGGCTGAGGAGGGCCTGGCGCCTCCATTTCCACCAGGAGGTGGGTTCTGTCCCTGGCCCCACCTTTACCTGCAGCGTCCCTGACCCTGGACAGCACTGACAAGGGACAGCAGCCACCTCTGACCTTCTCTCTGCTTCAAGATGGACCCCATCTGACCTCTGACCTTCCCTGGACCCCATCTAACCTCTGACCTTCCCTCTGCCCCTCCCTGGACTCCATCTGACCTCTGACCTCCCTCTGCCCCTCCCTGGACTCCATCTGCCCACCTCCATCTGTGAAAACGTGTTCTCTTTAGACTGCAGGGTACACGCGTGCTTAGCACCCAGCTATCGCAGCGCCTGTCTTTTCCTGCCTTTCTGAGGTCGCACCTGGTCTGACGCCGGGTGGTCCCAGCGAGTCCCCCCTGGGGCCACGGGCAGCAGAGAAGGTTCCTTGGCAAGGCGGCAGGTCTGTGCCGCCCTGTGAGCTTACAATTACGTCTTGTCGCAAACGTTGCCTCACTGATTCTTAGGAGCTTTTCCTGCATTTAAGGGGAGTCGTCTGGTTATCGTGGTCCCGTTAGGAAGCGGTCGCGCTCAGAAACAGCCGCCCTGAGGGAGCCGAGTCCCACAGGGATCACCACAGTCCCCGCAGGGCCCAGCGTCCGGCTGGGGTACCGAGCGACTCCTTCAGCTGCAAGGACGGACAGTGGAGACGCGGCCTCCGGGTGCGTCAACACTCTCAGACGTTCTTACTGACCAGGGCAGCATTCGAGTCCCGCTGAGGTCGGTCCTTGTAGCCGCAGCTGTGGCCTCTCTCCGCCAGACGTGGCCGCGAGGGCTGCGCTCTGCGTGAGGGCCAGGATCTGCTTCCCAGCAGTGGGAGCAGAGCGGACGGGGGAGTAGCCCGTGACAAGCAGCCCTGGCGGCACCGTGGACACGGGCATAGGCGGAGGCCCGGGCGCCACGAGCCGTGCAGTGACGCAGGAAAGTGGGTGTCTCGGCCCTGGCCCAGAGCATGTTCTGTCTCTGAGCCTCCTGCTCTGTTTGCGTCTGGTGCTGCCTGCAGGTGGGTGACAGCCTGGGGGCGCTCCCTTCCGGGGAGCCGGTGTCAGGGCCTCAGGGCCAAGCTCCTGCCTTCTCCGCGGGACTCTGTCTTCCTGGATGTGACCCACTCTGACAGATGGATGTGGACCTCTTTTCCGTTACTGATCGTTGGAATAAAGTGTGCACATTCATTCAGGGTGAGGCTGCAATAACCTTGTTGTGATATTTCAGACGGACGTAATGCACCAAAACATCTACGACTACATCCATGTGGATGACCGCCAGGACTTCAGCCGGCAGCTCCACTGGGCCATGGACCCCCCGCAGGCGGTGTGTGGGCAGCCCCCGCTCTCGGACACAGGTGGGCCAGCCAGCACCCGGAGGCCCTCCTGTGAGCACGCTGCTGCCTCCGGAGAACGTGTGCCGCTGTGCCTGCCTCCCGCTCTTCCCTGCTGGGCTTAGCGCTGAACCGCACCTTTCTTTGGAGACCTCTTCCCCACGTCCCCGCACCTCTGCCACCCGGCTCTTTGGGCGGCTCCTGAGTGCGTTTGCACCCCTGGTTGCTTTCGAGAGTTGGTTGCCCCTTTGTGCACAAGAACCCCCTGCAAACCGGCTCGCCGCCCCGCCCCCACCAAATCCATAAAGGTGAGCCCGGCCACCGCACACTCTTCGATGGGCCCCAGGGCGTGGGGGCTCAGAGGCACAGTCGCACCCGGGCCCTGGAGAGATGGCGCCCGCCGGGGGTCCCTGCAGCTCCCTGGCCCTGTCCCACATCACCAGAAGTGTCCTAAACAGCCTTCCGCAGCAGCACAATTGCCGAAAGCAAGCCCGGCTGCCCGCGTGCCGTCCCGTCTCACGGAACGCAGGACAGGCAAACCGAATAGCAGGCACACGTGCGTGTGCACTAAAATCATTTTTAAAGGCAGGGGCGGCGAAGGCGGAATTTGGAGGAGCGGGGTCTGCAGGGTGGGGTTCAGGGAGGGGCTGGCGTCACCGCAGCCTGCTCTGTGCTCGGCCTGCGGTGACCAGCGTGTGCCTCTCCGTCTGGCAGGTGAGGACGCGGTCCTGCGCAGGCTGCTTGGGGCCCAGGAGGGGGCTGCGGGTGCGCCGGCCGAGTACGCCGCCTTCCTGACCCGCTGCTTCGTCTGCCGCGTGCGCTGCCTGTTGGACAGCACCTCGGGCTTCCTGGTGAGTGCGCCGGTCTTGTGGGCGGGGGCTCCCTGACGGGGGGCACGTCCCCTGGAGTGGAGGGACACAGGCTGGGCGGGTGGCAGGAAAGGAGAAGCGTAGGACTTGTCGTGACGGGTCAGATGCGCAGATGGCGTGTTGGGAGCTGCAGTGGGTTTCCATGCGTGGTCAGTTGCACCTTTCTTTGAATCTCAGTAAGAAACCCTCTAACGCACCCACTTCCTGCGAGGGCTGAGGGGCCTGCAGAGCCTCGGCGTCGGCCCGAGAGCCCACAGAGCCTGCCCGGCACTTCGGTTTTGGCCCTTCTCTGACAGGCGGGTGCCTGGGCTCCCACTTCTCCAGTCTGACACGGCCCCTCCCAGCCCCTCGTTGGAAGGGACAGTCCTCCCGAGGGCGTGTCAAAGCAGAGGCCTGCACCCGCCCGAGGCCCACCTCACAGACCTTGAGGCACTTGTCTCTGTCCAGCGTGTGCCCTGCCACCATTCAGCACCGTGAGGCCCTCTGACTCCTGCACCCTGGCTGGGCAGGAGACTAGGACTCCGCTTCCCTGGCCAACTCAGGACCACCGGCTCCCACGGCTGCCAAGACCCGCCCCAGCCCCGTCTGACTGTGGCCTGGGGGTGGAGGCCCGGCCTCGGGCAGAGCCTCAGCTGTGTCCCTCCAGGGCCACACGGCCGTGTGTGGCCGGCGCTCAGTGCTCCTATGGGGCAGGACAGAGGACAGTCCACTACTCTGCCCTCTACTAACAACCTGACCAGAGGGCGTCCTGCAGAAGCCTTCGTGGACACCGGAGCTGTGTGCGGCCCAGGCCCAGCTCTCGGGTCTCGTCCTTTCTTTTTGAGACAGAGTCTCACTTTTGTTGCCTGGGCTAGAGTGAGTGCCGTGGCATCAGCCTAGCTCACAACAACCTCAAACTCCTGGGGTCAAGCGATCCTACTGCCTCAGCCTCCCAAGTAGCTGGGACTACAGGCATGCGCCACCATGCTCGGCTAATATTTTTTATATATTTTTAGTTGTCCAGCCAGTTTCTTTCTATTTTTAGTAGAGATGGAGGTCTCACTCTTGCTCAGGCTGATCTTGAACTCCTGACCTTGAGCGATCCTCCTGCCTCGGCCTCCCAGAGTGCTAGGATCACAGGCGTGAACCACCACGCCTGGCCAAGGGTCTCGTCCGTTCTCGAGCTGGTGAGATTTTCCCAAGGCAGACGGCAGGGCTCAGAGGTGCCATCGCCCTGCCCCACCAAGCCGCCCAGATCACTCTGCACTGCAACTGGGTGGTTCTCAGGGTGCAGCCCCCCCCCAGCATTCCCCGCCAGGCTCCCAGTGGCTGATGTGGGACCGCGACGCTCTCGGCGCCGCTGGACGGGGCTGTTGTGCAGAGTAACCTTTTCTTGTTGGCTGATTGGTCTTGCTTTTGCATTCACAGTATTTAAAATAAAAATGTTACTTGTATCTAGCACAAATCCAGGCACCTCAGAAGGTAGAAGATGAAAAACGACATGTCCTTCCTTTGCACCTGCCAGGCCCCAGGCTCACCCACCCCGCGTCCTTCCTGACCCTGCTGGGGGCTCAGGCCTCCCTCCCTGCCCTGTGCGCTGGCTCCCACGGAGGCCTGCGAGTCCTGCCAGGCCCTCTCTGGCTGGGGCCCCACGGCCGATGCCCACGTCCAGAGCTCACGCCGCCACCCCAGGCCGCCCAACCTGCAGGTTCCTCTGCGCTTGTCCAGGGTGACAGCGGTTTGCTGCGTCGCTCTGGTTGCGTCCTGGCGACGTTTTGGCTCCGGCCACGTAGCAGTGAAATGGAGGCTCCGTGCCCTGGATTTTGCCCTCGGGACCACTTCCCTCGTGGATGTATTTAATCTGTATCTCCGACTAGCGAGAGCAGGGACGTGCGTTCTTCATAAATGCAGTTTAGGGACCTCTCCAAAGGACCTGGGGCCCAGATACCCCACGGAGGAAGCATCTCGTGCGTCCGTGTGTTTCTGCGGTTCCCCCCCACATCTTCCTCCGCCTCCCCACACCCTCCAGACCTGCTGCTGCCCCTGCCGCTCAGGCCTGCGGCCCCCACCCCCAGCTAGGGACGGGGCACAGAGCTCCGCTGTCCACCCCCCCGTCGGTAGAAACTGTCTTCCATGAAACTTAGCAGGGGGGACCGCACAGCAGGAGGTGAGCAGCAGGCGCGCGCGAAGCTTCCTCTGCGTTTACAGCTGCCCATCGCTGGCGTCACCGCCTGAGCCCTGACTGCCTCCCACCCCCGTCTGTGCAAAAATTGTCTTCCATGAGACCGGTCCCCGGTGCCAAAAAGGTCGGGGACCACTGACTTAGGCAATGGATCAACAATTAAGCTTTTATTTTGATATTATTTTGTTTTAAATTTTGTGAAAATCAAGATACTATTTAGTGGCCGATAAGGAATGTTGTTTAGGCTGGGCACAGCGGCTCACGCCTGTGGCCTTAGCACTCTGGGGGGCTGAGGCAGGAGGATCATTTGAGCTCAGGAGTTCGAGAGCAGCCTGAGCAAAAATGAGACCCCATCTCTACGAAAAATAGAAAAATTAGCTGGGTGTGGTGGTGCCTGTAGTCCCAGCTACTTGGGAGGCTGAGACAGGAGGATTGCTTGAGCCCAGGAGTTGGAGGCTGCAGTGAGCTGTGATGACTCCACTGCACTCCAGCCCAGGCGACAAACTGAGACCTTATTTGAAAAAAAAAAAAAAGAAATGTTGTTGATCTTTTTAAAATTATAGAGCAATGCCTGGATAATTAAAAACTCTTATTTCCAGGTGACACAAAATTGGAAGGACTTTATTATGCAATCAAGCAGAGATTGGAATATAGTTGAAAATGAAACTGTAGAACAAAAAACTGAATAGAGGAAACAAGCCAGAGAAGTTAGTTTGAAGCTGAAATGTTACAACAAGGTATATAAAAATAAGTGCTTACATTTTGCATTAAGATTCTTTAATCCACACCACTGGAAAGGAGCCCAGCATGTGGACACACGGTGACCCTGCCTGACCTCCCAAGCTTGTCTCCGCGTTGGTGGGGACCGTGTGTGGCAGCCGCCTGGCACAGTCTGGGCAAGGCAGTGTGACGCGGAGCTGCCTTGAGCTGCTTACAGAGCCGATTATTAACATTTTAGGAATTTTGAGATTTGGTTGATTGAAATCAGCCATGATGGGAATATTTACACCAAAGAAATTGGTGAATACTACAAATCAGGATTTTCTTCCCCTGGGGAGCTGGATGTTCACCCCGTCCCAGCACACCACTGCTCGGACTCCTCCTTGCCACGTGTGTGGCTGGTGTACCACAGGTGTTCGCAGGGTCTGCTCATTTCTCTAAACTCATGGAGGTGGGAAGGGGGGATGGATGGAAGGAAGGTGGGTGGTGGATGGAGGTTGGGTGAGGGACAGATGGACAGGCAGGAGGACGGAGGGAAGGAGGGGAGGGGATGGACGTAAGAAGGAAGCACAAGGCGAGTGTCCTGAGAGCTCTTGGTAACTAACTCAGTTGTACACCAGCCTTTTGTTTATAGAGAGATCTTTTATTTTCTCCTATCATAAACTCCTAAGTTACTGGCTGGCTTTTTAATACACACTGTACATTCTAGATAAATAGAATAGAGTTGTCCCTGAGTTCTGTCATCATGAATGCAGGAAGGGTAAGTTGGAAGTGGAATGTTAAAGCTGAAATCGTCCTCAGAGAACCTCCTCCCGCAAATTCCTCCCAAGGGTTGGATGTCGGCTCAGCCTCCGGCCAAGCAGATGCATCTCCACGCCCCCCTGTGGGTCAGCACACACGTGTGCACCACCAGTGCACACAGGAGAACACGCTTGTCGATTAAAGGCTCTCATGGGGCCGCCAGAGAAACCCGTGAGCCGCCCTGTGGCCCTGGCAAGGTGCTGGGGGACCCCTCCATCTGGGTGGTCCTGAAGGCCAAGGAGGCCAGTGTCTTTGTGTCTCCCAACACGCTTCTGCCCTGCGACCGTGAGCCGTTCTCACGCACTCGAGTTGTGTCTCTGGCCACGGCGCCGTGCGCTCTGTGAACCACCCTCCTCTGTCTTTTGGGCAGACCATGCAGTTCCAGGGAAAGCTGAAGTTCCTGTTTGGACAGAAGAAGAAGACACCGTCGGGAACAGCCCTGCCCCCCCGACTCTCTCTGTTCTGCGTGGCGGTGCCCGTGCTCCTGCCCCCCGCGGCGGAGACGAAGATGAAGAGCTTGTGTCTGAGGGCGAAGCACAGGGCAGACGCCGGGGATGCAAAGTGAGTGACACGCCCTCGTGGGCCCCACAGACAGGTGCACCCTGGCCTGCCGTGTGTCCTGGTCTCCCGTCCGCATCCCCAGCAGGTCACGAAACAGCACGTTTGGTGCTCACGGTGAGCGCACTGTGCAGGCAGCAACCGTTAGAGAAAAAGTTTAAAGTCTGTGTTTGCGAATGGCAGCACCAGACGCTGCCTGTGTCAGGTGGTTCCTGAATTGTCCCTGTGTCCCCGTGGGGTGGGCCCAACACCGCAGCCCCCGCCCTTTCTCACCTCCCTGGACACAGTCAGTCCACGGACAGGCAGAGGTGGTTCCCGGCTGAGAGAGACACGGGGCAGACGGCCCTTGCGGCACAGCTGCCCTCCTGCTGGGTCCTGGTCCCTGTGCCACCAATCAGAAGGACTCAGCGTCCTGGGTATCCCAGGATGGGTGAGGTCTGAGTTGTGTCTGTCAGTTTCTTGGCAGCGATTTAAAACGTGTGTGTAGAAACTGCGTTTTCCAACAGGTCGAAAGACTCCTTGTGAGACAGACCTGGGGGTAGGGGTGGGCGGAGGACTGAGATCTGACTTCCATCCGCCCCCATGGGCTGTGCGGGACCCTCCCCGGTACCCCTCATGGGGCAGTTTGTCTAAAGACCCCCGAGTCCCCAACACACATCTTTGTCTTTTTTTTTGAGATAGAGTCTCGCTCTGTTGCCCTGGCTAGAGTGAGTGCCGTGGCGTCATCCTAGCTCACAGCAACCTCAAACTCCTGGGCTGAAGCAATCCTCCTGCCTCAGCCTCCAGAGTGGCTGGGACTACAGGCGTGAGCCACCATGCCCGGCTAATTTTTTCTATATATTTTTAATTGTCCAGCTAATTTCTTTCTATTTTTTTTAGTAGAGATGGAGTCTCACTCTTGCTCAGGCTGGTCTCGAACTCCCGACCTTGAGCGATCCTCCTGCCTCGGCCTTCCAGAGTGCTGGGATTACAGGCGTGAGCCACCGCACCCAGCCACATCTTTGTCTCTTGACTGTTTGTCTCTCTCAGTTGAGCCACAGCCAGGGGGAACTTCCGCACTGGACCCCAGCCCGGGTCACAGGCCACGGGGTGCACCAGCCAGGACTGACATGCTTGGAACAGAGCACCCAGGTGCAGGGCAGGTTCTCCAGGTGATTTCGCATCAAACTGGAGCAGCTTTCTGGCTGGGCCAGCAGAGGAGCCGCCCTAGGGAGGGCCACAGGCCACAGGGCCGGCATTTTCTCCCTGCTCTGCTTCCGCCAGCTGAGCCAAGGTGTCGCTACACCTGATACCTCCTCCTGCCCAATGCTGTGCCTGAGAGGAGCTGGCCTGGGGGTCTGAGCGCCCAGCGGAAGGGCCATCTGCCTGGGGCCTGCGCCCTCGGCGCCCCGACGGTGGAGGTGGAGCCCCGCCTCGCTCTGGGGCTCCGTTCAGGCCCCTCTGTGCTGCACCCAGACCCAGGGCCTGCGTGTGGCTCCGTCTCGGCCCTGTGGTCACTCCTGAGGAGTCCACTTGTCTGGCCCTAGTCTATGTTAGTGGTTTTCCCACTTTGCAGGACGATGGCTGCAAGATGCCTTAGCAGGCAACCCCTCCAGATGATTGTCCTTGGCACGTGCACAGTGCCCAGGGACGATCTCCGGCAGAGCAGTGAGGCCGGCGAGGCCCTCCCTGTCCCTTGTCCCAAGGCTCCACCTGCACTGGTGCCTGCCGTGGCACTCACGTGCCCTCTCTGCATCACAGGTGCTACCCAGACACGTCTGGTCTGTGCCATGCTTGTGAGTTGGCTTTTTATTCTACTCCCTAACTTCCATTAGTACCGAATTCCATCCTTTCAGACTCAGCCCTGGGGGACCGGGTCAGAGCCCAGCCGCGACTGTCCCTCTCTGCGGTCTGGGCAGCGTGCCCGCTGGGTCCAGGTCCGAGTCCTCACAGCGGTGGAGGCAGCAGGACCCGCCACTCAGCCCACCTTGCCTGTCGGGTCCCAGAGGTGCAGGGAGGCCCCTGTCCCACTCTTGCCGGCTTCCAGATGCGCAGCATGCAGTGGGCGCCCCGGCCTCTCTCCGGGGCTGGCGAGGGCTGGCCCCGAGCGAAGACGTGCCCAGGAGGCCTCTCTGCAGGCCTCGGCCGCCTTCCTAGCACTCGCGGCTCTGCCTGCTGCTGGCGGAGCTTCCATCCCTCTTGAGCACCCGTGACGCTGCGTTTAGACCGTGAAGAACTCTGCCCACTCGTGGACGCGTCCCAGGCGGGGACAGCGGACATCCTCCCGCTGTGGCCGTCTATCTGCCGACGCCCAGGACCAGGTGGGCCCAGCCGGCTGGCGGGACTCGAACCTCAGCTCTGGCACCCACTGTCGGGCAGCATCAGACGAGTCCTTTAACATTTGTCTTTTGGAAACTAAAAACGATAGAACCCAGCGGGGCGAGTTGTTAGGATTTGAGGTCGTGCACACCCGTCCCCCGGAGCAGCGGCTTTGTGCTGGCTGGTCCCATGTTCGTGGCGACTTCCCGGAACACAGTCACCTCGAATCACAGCCGCTGGCTGTTTTCATTCTGGCGCCCCAGGAGGGAAACGCAGCTCTAAAATCGTACTCTGTAGACACTTTCCGAAGCCGATTCATCAGTCCTGTTGGCCTGAGCACTGACACAATCGGTATTTTCAGCAAATCCGTCACTGAGAAGACTTCACAAGCTGTAAAGAATTAAGCAAATGAGAGTCATTGTTTCTGTCTTCACCTCTCAGGCCTGACAGTGATGCCCGTCACTGGTAATTTCTACCATCGACACCCATGTCACCTGCGTGTTCTTTGCTGTTACCTGTTTTCACAGAGTAAAAGCCACCATGAGCCTGTGTGAGCCAGAACTGCACGGAAAACCCGACTATTTCGCAGGTACTTTTTACAATTCTCTATGTCGGCTTTTCCAGACGGGTGAGATGTGGTTTTGCCCTTCAGAGAGCTCTGCCTGCCCCGCAGAAACCCTGCGTATTCCACGGAAACCCACTTTGGAGACTTAGCATCCGCCCTGCAGGGACAGACGCCCGTGCCTGGGCTCCGGCGCGACTCTGGGGAGCTTGAGTCACCCCTTGCCCAGAGCAGCACGGCCGTCGTCCAGCAGCCACTCAGCCACAGCTCCCTAAATCCCACAGGGAGAAGCCACGGAGAAAACAGCGTGTTGGTGTTCAGGACGCAGACGGAGGCCGGCCACTGGGCCTGCGTTCCCGCCAGCACCCCCTGCCTGTGCCTCGGGGGAGGCCCCAACCTTGTCCTGCACCCCAGGGGGCCCGGAGGGTAAGTGGTGCCGGCTGCCTCCCTGCCCTGACCCCTGCTAGGTCACTGCACAGCCAAAGCAAGGGCTTCCAGAACAAAGAGGCGACTGAAGGTGGCCTCCACACCGCCCCAGCCTGACCACTCACCGCGCTCTGTAGATATCCCAGCAGCTCCCAGGCTGGAGGTCACACGTGTCCCCGAGAGCTCACAGCAGGGAGGAGGCCCAGGGAGGGACTGGGGTGGAGGATGCCCTGTGGGCTCCGCCAAGATGCCAGGACCCTGGGACTCGCCCTCACCTGTCACCTGGACCCTGGGTCACTTGTCCCCATCCTGCCCCCCAGTCCTGCCCACTCCAGCTGAGAGCCTCACCTCTGCTGCAACCTTCCCTACTCTCCCCCACCTCTGGGCCCTCCTGCCCACCCCAGCGGAGCCTGCAGGCTCCTGTGCTTTCTAGTCCGTTTCTCCTCCTGATGCCGATGCCAGTCCTGATGCCACATGGCGCTGTGCTGGTCTGGCCACGAGAACCGTTGGAGATGGTGTCCTCTGCTTGACGGCTCAGCGGGGCTGTCTGCACTCCGCCAGCACTGGCAGTGACCGGTGCCGCAGATGCCGCGCCTGTGGCACAGGCCTCACAGAGACACCTCCCTGCAAGGAAGGTGGGCAGTGCGCCACTGCCTCCCCTACCCAGACCTCCCCCGCCCTGCCTGGCCTCCGGGGGCCCCAGGAGTAAGGGACACACATGGAGATGCTGGCACTGGCCTCCCAGGGCCACTGGGGGGTTCAGAGGGCCAGGGGCGCCTGGGCCCTGGCCCATAGCAGCCTTGCAAACTCAGCCAGTATCCTGCTGGCCTCATCCAAGAGGTGGGACCCAGCGTCCCCCACTGCTATCTAAGAGATACCTTTTCTCTGCAGGGACAGGGAAGAGCGGGAGCAGGAGAGACTGTGCAGCTCTTCTGGAGCGAGGGGGCCGCGGGAGACACGCGCCCACCATGGCCACTGTGAGCTGCCGGGACCCACGAGGCGCCTGGACTGGGCAGCGGGGAAGCACGGTGAAGGTGGGGGTGTGAGGTCAAGGCTGCAGACCAGCAAGAGCGACCTGTTCTCCGTGCACCCTGTGCCCCGCGGCTCCTGCCCGCCTTACCCTGGTGCGCGGGGCACGGTCAGTGCTGGAGGCATGTCCAGCAAATCCTTCAGAAGCGCACCCGTCCCCCAGTCGCCGGGCCAGCCCCTCGGTGCTTCCTGCAGCCGGGCGAGCAGGCTCTTGCGGGACGTCCACGGGGGCCAGGAGCACCCTCTCACCGCCCTCTGTCCCCCGGGGAGCCTGGAGAACCTGCCCCCTCAGCCTGGGGCGCAGCGCTTTCCCACAGGGGGCTACCCCACCGAGGCCCTGAGGCTGCAGAGTGCGCAGTTGCCCCCGGGCGGCCCGTGCAGTCCCGCGTTGCCGCTGGGCATGCCCATCAAGATGGAGAAGGACTCGGGGTCAGAGGATGCAGCAGATGGCTACACACCCAGCCAGGCGTGGCTGGGGGCCGATGACGTGGCCAAACGTCATCTGGCCACTTTGCCTACCAGGATGCACCTGAAAACAGAGCCAGAGTCCAGGTACCAGGTGTACACACCACACCTTGGGCACTGCAGGGCCCCTGCCAGGCCCAGCGGGGAGCTGGTCCCCTTCCATCTGGCACACTGTGCCTGCCTGGAGCACACGCACCCCCTGCCCCAGCAGGGCCCTCCCCGCCCCCTCTGTGTGCACCGGCCACCGGCTCCGGGCTGCTCCTGTGGAGCTGCTGGGGCGACCCCTGTGGTCAAGCGTGAGCCCCTGGACTCGCCCCAGTGGGCCACTCACAGCCTGGGGGCGGTGCCCGGGATGTTCCCCAAAAGTGCCTTGGTGCCCCCAGTCCCACCCAGAGCCCCCGAGCGCACTTTCCTGCCGTAGCACCGCAGTTTTGCTGAAACTAGCCACCGTCCTCTCTCAGAGCCGCTCTCTGCGTGTTCTGCCACAGCACCTGGGTGGGAGTGCCCGATCCGAGCCCTTTTTATTTTATTTTATTTTATATTGTTTCAGTGAGACAGGGTCTCACTTTGTTGCCCAGGCATGAGGGCAGTGGCGTGATCATAGCTCACCGAAACCTCAAACTCGTGAGTTCCAGTGATCCTCCTGCCTCAGCCTTCCGAGTAGCTGGGACTGCAGGTGTGCGCCACCATGCCCGGCTAGTTGGAGCTTTTTTAAAAGAACACTCTTTGCAGAGCTGCATGAGTGCAGTCCTTATTCTATGTCCTATACATGTAATAGTGTATTCTGAATTTTATAAACTATGTGGAAGTTCTTACGTGCAAACTAGCCTTACATCTATTCAAGCATGACAGTATTTCTCTCTCTGAGGAAACAAAATCTTTAAGAAAGGGCCAATGGTGGGATGCGTCAGCATGGCTGGGCCCCATGAGCACCTGGCTGCTGCCACCTGTCCACAGTCAGGAGAGGTTTCCAATGAGGTCCCCGCTCGGCCCTCGGGAACCCACCCCAGCTCCAGCCTGCACTGTGCAGCTGAGGTCCCCAGCTGGGTGGAGAGCAACGTGGAGGGCTGTGGTAGGAACACAGACTGTGACTCTCTGAGCAGAGGTGACCATGGGCCCCTCCAGGGAAGGAACCCAGAAGTCCCAGGCAGAAGAGACTGTCAAGGCTGGGTCCTGCACTTGACCACACACGAGGCAGGGGCTCCGCAGAGCAGGGCCGGAGTCTGCAGCCAGACCTGGAACGGAAATTGGCGGGCTAATGTCCTGCTCCTTCTGGAACTCTCTCTGGTGTCCTTGGTGGGCCCATGAAGACGGCTCCAGTGAGACCATCTCCTGCACGTCACGTAATACGAAGTTCATGCAGTCTCAGTTCAGAAGCAGAGAGGAAGGAAGTAGGAGATCGAGTTGTCTGTGGAGGCTGTCTTACTTGCTGTCTCTACAGTTTACTCAAATGAGGATTCCAGTCACTATTCCAGGAAGAATTATTAGAGACAAGACAGGTAGCATTTAAAAAAAAAAAAATTGTAACGGCCATACATTCTGATTGATTGTAGGAAATTTGGTTACAAAGGCATACATCAGAAAATGAAGGTCACCACAGTCCATCCAAAGATAATGTAGAGCTGATTGTGTAGGTCAGGCTTCTTCCAGGGTGTGGCTCGGGCCAGAGGGTGCCCCCTTGTTAGTGCACAGCAGCCCAGGGCATAACAGCAGGGTATAAAACCACCCCTGAGCAGGAGGAAGCCACAGCTCCACGCACTCTGGGATCGTGCTGCAGCTGGCCTCCCTCTGCTGGGGTGGACAGACCCTCCTCTTCAGGGACAAGGGCATCTTCCCCTAAAGTCACCTCCACCTCTGGGTGTCTCAGACGTGGTAGGAGACCACTGAGTGAGGCAGTCACCGCTCTACCACCCAGCACATTCTGCCTTCAGCGCGGACTTTTTGTCTCTGTTGCCTATGGCTTTGGGGTGCCAGTGTTCAGCCCCCGGTTCAATGCTGAAGCCACTTGCCAAATGCACATCTGCTACGTCAAAATTCAGGTTCAATTGGCAGGACTGTGCACTTAGACACAGCCGGGGACTCCCGTGCCCCTCAGCTTCCTTGTTCTTGGGACAAGTCACCCATGGGGCAAGGATGGGGCAGAGAATCTCCCAGAACTGAAGAGAAGGGACAATCACCTGAGCCCAGGGTCTGGAGTGGTCATCTGTGGCCTCTTGTGACCCCCAAGGTTCACCCAGTGGTTGTTCTATCCCTGCTGAGCCCATGGGGGCCCTTCAAAGGTGACCTTGGTGCTGTGCTGTCGTGAGCATGAGAGCTGCTGAAGGCTTCCACTTCCACTGCCATTCTGTCCTCTACCTGATGCCTAAAGTCATGATGGCAGCAGAGTCACCCGAGGGCCAGCCTTGTGGGGACCAGCCACCTTCAGACCAGCCTCGTGGGGAGCAGCCACCTGCGGACCAGCCTCGTGGGGACCAGCCACCTGCTGCCCACTCCCGCCAAAGCTGGTGCAGAGTCCCGCCTTTACCAGTTCCCATACTGACCATGGCGTACCTTTGCTCTCTGGGCATTTATGGATTTTGTCCTTAAGACACAGGGTCTAATTTCAGACTCTTCTCCTTCCTTCCTGTTCTAACCAAGTGCCCAGCTCCTGACCATGGAAGGTCCTCTTTAATAATCAGACCTGCAGTGTCCTTCAGGAAGAACCGAGCAACACGTGCCACTCTTGGTGTTCCCGCGTCCTGGAGCTCAGCCCTCAGCAACTCCCTCAGCTGAAGCATCACCTGTGTCCCTGAGAGTGACCCCTGCTCTTCCTGTGTCAGCCATAGACAGGCACGTGTGTAACATGCCTCGAGTGTCCTGGAACCAGTGGGTGTAACTGGAAAAAACACCAGACCTCAGAGATGGCATCCAGAGACATCCTTGTGTATCTGCGAACCGTACCCGGACCCCTTGGATGCCATCAGGGGAGAGCTGGGTCCCTGGGAAGCAGGGTCAGTGGCCTCTGCCCCAAGACCACTCCACAGCGTCCTGCCTTTCACCCCCAGACCCTCAGATGTGCCCCATCCTGCCCGACTGGGGTGACAGGCGCCACACTGAGTGTTGGGCTGCCGTCCGACAGACTGTGCTTTGTGGAGGCTGAGCTCGGTGTCTGGCATCATCAGCTCTGCAGGTGTGGCGCGCTGGGCAGTCCCTACCAGGCTGCGGCCCTCCAGCGCCTGGGCCAGCACTGTGTCCCAGTCCCTTCCTTGGCAACAAAAATCCCCGAATCAGCACTTTTGTTATTTTATGACCGTGCCCCTCCTGAAAAATTGCGTGGAGTAGATGATGATGGAATGTAGAAGGTGCAGAGGTAGTAATTTGTGCTCTAAAATGTCATTATTAGTACTAATTACAGGTTTATGTTTTTCTTTTGCATGTAGCTTTTGCCTGTATAGCTGAAAAAGTGTTAAAATAAAATACAATGTGGGAATGGGATGGAAGGGAGGAGACATACACAAATTATATTTTTGCAGTTTCTACTATAGAAAAAAGTTTTCAATATCTAAACCAACTTGTCGAATTTTTAAAACTGATGCACTATAAATGTAACTCCACTGGTTTCTCAGTGCCTTTCCAAAGAGCTCTCAAATATATTTCTTATACTGAAAATTTGTATGAAATTTGCAATATCGATGTAAGATACATCACATACTAGTATGTATTTAGTGTAAATGGAAATGTCTGCTTGATTTTCCAAATGAAGTCACTTTATTTCCTTTAAATGCGTATCTTAATTTGCATTCTAAGGTAGTCCTCCACCACTAAACAGAAGGCAGTAACAGAAGTTTAAACAACTCTCTAAAGCCAAAAGTTTCATGGAGGAAGAAACTGCCTGGCCACGTCCTTGCTGTGGGCCCTCTCACGGAGGGTTGGGGACCTGCCTGGGTGCTCTCCTGACACCCCAGACCCAACCTGTCCTGGGAGGGGCGAGGAGGGCAGAGCTGAGTGCATCTCGAGTGGACGACGGGCGCATGGGGATGGGGCAGGGGTCATCGCCCAGGCAGATCCCCTCCTGCAGCCCAGGGAGCCCAAATCTGCCCCTGTGGCTATGAGGGCAACCCTGGCCAGGCCTCCTCCACGACCTGCAGGACACTGTCCCCAAACCTGTCCCAGTGACATCCTGGTTGCTGCCCTGAGACTGCCATGTCCTCCCATGGGAGACCAGGCCAGCCCCCATCTGCTGGACTAACCAAGCTGCTCATGCCTCTGAGGCCCCACCTTGGCCCATCCCATCCCCTCTCCCCTACCCTTCACCCCACCACCCCCGCCTCATTTCCACGGAGTTCACGCATTCCCACTCCGTCACGTGACTCTTCCACCCTGGTCTGGCCCCTGCTGAGGCATGTGTGGGGCTGGATGCTCACGTGGAGCTGGGACACACATGGCTTCATCTCACCGAGTGTTGCTTCATTTTCTTCCATCTCTGCAGGAGCTGTCTCTGTGGGTTCACCTGTGTTGCCTCTTCCTTTGGAAGCTACAATTAATTCTGTTTCTGTTTCTTTAGTGGCTATCCTTAATGTGCTCATTAGCAAAGTCTGAGCTGGAGCTAATCAGGATTTCTATCCTCCCAGAACAAGGCCAGGATTTTGGACGCTTTGGTGCTTTTCCCCTCCCTCCCTCTCGGGTTTGCTCCTGTCAGATGAGGAGGAAAGGCTAAACCTCGGCGAAGTGCAGACCAGAGCTGTGTGTTCTCTGGGTGCCTTCCCCAGCCAGAGGGCCGTGACAGAGCCAGGCAAGCCCCAGGTCATCCTCAGGCCTCCAGGGAAGTTTTCTTGTTTTTCCAGATCCACTCTTTCACGGAGGATGCACCCCTTTGAGCACCCAGGCTTGTGCAGGACTCTCAGTCTATGTCCCGCCTGCTGGGAGCCTTAGCTTCATCCTCTGTCCTGCCTGGGTGCAAAAACCCAACCCCTGAGACGCAGGACTCACCGCCTCCCCCAGCCCGGTCCCCCAGCTGCTCTAGGACAGCGAGGCCCCCTGCTGTGGGGGTCCTCTCTCCCCTCTGCTTCTGCTCCTGCGCATTTCCCTGCTCGCTCTGAACCCACCTGTGCAGGATTCCCAGGTGTTTCATAGCAGGCTTCTCAGTTATTTGAAAACACAGAAGTCAGGAAAGATTTTTAACCAATGTTTTGTTTTCTTCAGTGGTAAAGAAAAACAACTAAATTCCTCTAATTCAGCGTCCTACCTAACCTACCGGTTGATTGAGGAAGTTATTGGGCGTCTTAACATCCAAATTCAGCCAGACAGTGACAGTGTAGGTCTCTTTCATGATATTAAATGTTGCTAAATTTTGAAGCAATAGTTCTAAAAGCTTTGGGAATTTTGGCAAATTTTTCTTCAGTAGTTTCAAAATGTCCTTACAGTTTTAATTTCCAACGTAATTTTTAACTTTTTACTTTTTCTTTACATTTTTTCATTGCTCAACTTTTTGCTTTCAGATATTAGAAAGTAAAGCTAAAACAATAAAGTCAGGGTCAGCCAGCTGATCCCCAGGCTGCGGTTTCGGCGGGTTTGCGGGGCAGCAGTGGGCAGCAGGTCTCCCGCACCTCCGCCGGCCTCCCCGGTGTGCGCCAGGTCTGTGTGACCGCCCGGCTGTGTGGCTGTCCCCGTGGGAAGCAGCCCTGGGGCAGGGACCCCGCGCGGGGGTCACAGGGCGGTAGGCAGGGACACCTCGACCAGAGGGGGTCACAAGGCCCGCGTAGGCAGGGAACCCCGCCCGGTCTGCCAGGACCCGCCCTTCCGGCCGGATCTCCGGAAGAGGAAGTGTCCGCGCAACGCCCACTTCCGGCCGGGCCCCCCGAGGCAGCAGCGGCGCAGACGGTGAGGAGGCGGCGGCGGGCCCTGGGCGGTGGTCGCCGTCCCCGGTCTCTCCTCTCCCTTCCCCCGATGTCGGGGGTCGAGGGCGGCGCCGGGGCGAGGCAGGGCCTGCAGGGCGTGGGGGCCGCCAGGCCGTTCGGAACCCGGTGCCGTGTGCCCCCTCCCGCGGCCGGGTCCCCTCCCCCGACGCCGGTCGCCCCCGCGGTGGGACAGGCGCACGCTGCTGAGCCGGCGCCGGGCGAGCGGTCGGAAAAGTCCGGGAAGGGGTTAGACCTGGGTCTGTTTATGGCCTCAGAGTTCCCTTTCTGCTCCTGTGGCCGGAAATCGGACAGCTGTGATAGAAACCTCTCTTCCCTGTGTTTTCCATACTTCGGATTTTCCATTTCCTCTCGTTGGAGTAGATTCCTCTGCTCCGATTCCAAGGAAAGCTGTCAGCCTTAGCAGCTTCCATTTCCACCCGAAAGGATGGTCCAGGAGTGTGACACTGCACTCCAGCCTTGGGATGGGTCAGATGACCTTGCTGGGTGCACTGGCAGAATGGTTGGATGTCCACTTCTTGGTTATGATCCAGCCTGTTAATCAAAATACAGGTTATAGTGTCAGTGGGAATGCTGAGGATGACACGTCAAAGCCAAAGGAGAAATGAAAGCGTGCACGTACCACACAGACAGTGCAACCTCGAAAAGAAAGGCAGAGAAAAGACCTGGGAGGGAACAGCCCGGTCAGAAGTGGTTGCCCCTGGATGGTGGGATGTAAGGGTGGTTGCCTCTGGCATCTCTGTGTGTTTCTGTCCTGTCCAGATACTCTACATTGGTGTGCGTAATTTTATAATCTTAGGAAAAAGGAGAACGGTAGTGGTTGCAGTACAGCTCCATTGGAAAGAGAGATTTTGTATAGACAGGGACTGTTTTGCAGAAGTCCACCAGGGGTTTTCAGTGTTTTTTGAAAGCATGTGGGAATGGAATAAATGAAAATTTCCCGGAGAAGAGGGATCTTTTTATAGCCATGAAAAGGGAAATCGCATAGTCAAAGGGAATGCACGTTTTTGCCATGCCCTCTTTTGCCAGATGCTCTCCAGGTAGCCACTTCAGCCCATGCCTGGGGTGATCATGGCGCTAGAATTGAAGGCATGTTGCCTGGTGTCCGAGCGTCTGTGTTCTGTAAGCAGTACGTCAGAAAAGGAAGACATACACCTCGTTTTCTAGGGCTGTTAAAAAAGTAGGAAATGGAATTTTGTGTACCCAAGACAGGTGTGATTTTTGCTGGGAGTCATAGGACTGGTGCTGGGAGAGGGGAGACATGGGTTGCTGTGTGTCCTGTCCTCACTGAGGGTGCTGGTGTGGTGCCCACAGGCGTGGCTAAGGGTTGAGGGAAGGCTCCAGAAGTGAGAAGTTGGCCCTGTCTAGGGGAGAGAAGTGCCTTAGAGAGTGACCTCTGAGGTGGTGAGCGGTCTGGGGCGTCCTCCATGTGTTCATTTCTCAGGCCTGTGAGATGCCCCTGCTTCTCTTCCCCACATTTGAGTTCCGAAGGTTTGTGTATCCTGTTAAGGAGTTCCTAGTCCTAGCTCAGCTTTCTTTCGGGTGTACTGAATTCATGATCTCAAACACTCTCGCAGCTCCGTTACGATCACCTGACTGTCGGGGGGATGTTTGCACCCAGCACTTCCACCTCCTAAAACCCTCTCCCTCCCATGCACACAGAATATCTCTGGCATGATAGGCACTGAGATTGCTCCTGCTTTTTGACCATGAAGGAGACAGACCGCGAGGCTGTTGCGACTGCAGTCCAGAGGGTCGCTGGGATGCTTCAGCGCCCGGACCAGCTGGACAAAGTGGAGCAGTATCGCAGAAGAGAGGCGCGGAAGAAGGCCTCTGTGGAGGCCAGATTGAAGGTAGGGAACTGGAGGGGTCACCTCTTCACTCCCGGGCAGGACAGAGCCATTTATCTTACGTTCTGGGTTCCTGCTTGACATTGTTGTGATGATTTTGCTAAGTCTGGTTTTGTGGTGATATGGGAGGAAGCAGAGCTGAGCTTCACTTAGCAGTCCTTTCAACAGTGTTATTACCAATCGATAGATCTTCAAAGACGGCTGTGGAAATACTGACGACACCAAGGAATAATCTTTTTAAGCATCCTAGAACTGTCCATTTAACTTATTTTGTTTCATTTTATTTTTAGAGGCAGGGTCTTGTTCTATCACCCAGCTGGAATACAGTGGCATCATAACAGCTCACTGCAGCCTCAAACTCCTGGGCTTGAAGTGATCCTCCTGCCTCAGCCTCCCAAGTAGCTGAGAGTACAGCCATACGCCATGTCTCTACAAAAAAAATATATATTTTTATAGAGATGGGGTTCTCAGTATGTTGCCCAGGCTGATCTTGAACTCCTGGCCTCAAGCAATCCTCCCACCTCAGCCTCCCAGAGTGCTGGGATTGTAGGCATGAGCCACCATGCCAGCCCCATTTGACTTCTTAAACGATACTGGAAGAAGAATGAGTACTCTTACTTAAAGCTGTTGAACAGAGCACCGCTAGAGAGCATTTTGTTTAGCTTAATTTAACACATGCTGTCCTGGGCTGACCATGTGCTGGGCATTATGGTCTCCTGGGGCAGGAAGGAGGAGAAAGCTAGACATGGTTATTAAGTATGTGTGTGAGACAGAAGAAAATCATTCTTTCTTGGGGTATTTTATGATTTGGATTGGCTTCCAACTTACTGGCTTAAAGCGGTGAGGTTTTACTGAAGTACACATGCTTGGTATAATTCTAAAATGTTAAAGGCACGACTTGCTAAAGTTGACATGCAGCAAAATGATTTTGGGGATTAAGAGAGTGCCTTTGGGGAAAGTTCATGGTCGCTGACAGGGTGACGAGTTCACCTCTGCACTTGAGAGCAGTAGCAGCAGCCTTGATGGCGGGACGGGGCTCGTTCAGTTGTGCTGACAGCGCATCCAAAGGTGCGTTTGTACTGCTTTGAGACAGCAGGTTCATGTTAATTAAAAACCAGTTTGGACCTGCTACATTTTTAGCCTGAATTTTTGGCTAACAGTGATCAGTGATTACTAACAGTGATTGGTAGTGAGTTAGAACCTTGGGTGGTCTGTTACAATGATAGTTAACTATTTCTAAACGCACCTGGACCCTGGTGGAAGGTGTTCCTGGGGTCTTCTCCTCGCTGTCCCGTCCACCTGCTGCTGTCCTTCATGCCTCTCGCCTCTGACCATGCAGCTCGCCGAGTGGCGTCTGGCCAGCCCAAAGTGAATCTGTGTCTCAGAGGTCCCAGCTCTGTGCAGCGGGGCCAGCTGCCCCTGAGCTGGGTCTGGTTCTGGCTGAGCAGCTGCAACCTGACCCTTCAAGCTGAGGAAAAAGTCCTGATGGTTTTCTGTACCTAGATAAGGCCCCCTTGGAAACTGAGGCTGCCCAAGGAGAGCATGGGTGGTGTCCTAAAGACACCATGTCAGGGTGGCCGTGGGCCCAAGGCACACCTGCAGTGACGTCCACTGCCTCTAGGTGCCAGGCTAGACAAGGAGTGTTGTGAAGTTTCCTCAGCAAAGCCTTAAAATGCATCATGGTTCTGTTCCCAGGCTGCAATGAGGAAAACAAGGAAAAGTTCTCTTATAAATCAATCAAATCCTTGTTAATTTTATTAATTTTATTTTCTTTTTCCTGAGTGTTTGCTCCTTCCTGCTACTCTGTGGCTCTTTTCTGACTTGGCCTCCTGGGGAAGATGTGTTCTTCAGGGAGCAGAGCAGTGGTGGCTCTGCTCACCTCTGCGTGTCCCCTCAGGCCGCAATCCAGTCACAGCTGGACGGCGTGCGCACGGGCCTCAGCCAGCTCCACAGCGCCCTGAAGGACGTCGGAGACATCCAGCGCTCGCTGGCTGACGTCAGCAAGGACTGGCGGCGGAGCATCAACACCATCGAGAGCCTGCGGGACGTGAAGGACGCCGTGGTGCAGCACAGCCAGCTGGCCGCGGCCGTGGAGAACCTCAAGAACATCTTCTCAGGTAACGGCAGGCGGCAGCGCGGCAGCTGGGAAACCCGCGCTGATGGCCTCATGGCGCACATGCTCGTGGCTCACATCGGTTTTCCTTGATCCACTAGAGCCTGTGGGCAGGAGAGAGACAGTTTCCACATCTGTGGCCCTCTCGGCCTGGATGGTGGGTCTGAGTTCTGCCTGCGCAGTGTCTTTTTTGACCTGGGTGGCAGTGATGAGTTAGCAGGTAAGGCACACTCGTACAATCTTGCGGTTCTGAGCCCTGGGGGAGCTCCCTTCCTGCGCAGCGTGTGGCCATGAGGCTGCGCGTACAGAGAGTGAAGGAGCTGGGGTCTGTGGAGCCCTGTGAACGGGGCAGGTGGCACGGTGCTTGCACAGCCTCACATTCGTCGTCCGCCTCCCACAGCCGTCCCTCCCCCTGGTCCCCTCTCTCCGGCAGGGCACCTCCATCCTTCAAGCTCCCAACAAGAAGCCTTGGCGTGGTCTGACGCCTTCCTTGTCTTTGTCCTGGTCTCTGGTCTCTTGGCAGGTTCCTTCCATCCCGCTGATGTTTCCGTTACTCTCCTCTGTCCCCAGCATGTCATGTTGGCAGTGACCACGTGCCCCTGGGCCCTTGCACTAACCCTATTCTGGCCATGGCTGAATTGCCTGTAACGCTGGAGCCAAACCCTACTTGGCTCTTGGGGCCACGTGTGATTCGGGGCAGGTGGCCTTGCTTCCACGCAGTGCACCTCGGTGACCTGTGTCCTGTGCAGCCCACACTCTCCGGGACCCCTCGCATGCTTTCACCCACTGTGTTGTCGAGCACCTTGCGCTGTTGCTCTGTGCATGCCTGTCTTCCACGGGTGTGACACACAGTAGCACGTGGGGGCCCCCACAGGCGACACAGTTCTGCCGACTCCACAGGGTGCTCAGGAAGTAGCTCCTCCTGGTGACCGTTGACTGTCTGGAGGCAGAGCTAAATTGCCACACCTGGGTCCCGTGCAGCACTCAGCTGGCGTCTCTCTCCTGTCATTATGTTTCCTTTCAGTCCTGTGCAACTAAAGCCTGATGGCCAGGATGTACGTGACTGGAGTTAACATATTTTCCATAGCAGTTGAAAATGGTTTTCTTCCCTCGATGGACAGATGAGTCTGTGTTATGTCCATGGTTTTGCTAAGGGTAGATTTTCACTGGGGAGATGTGGTTGTTTGGGTCCCTTCAGACTTTTCTTGTCCCTGTAATTCAGTAATGATAGCTCTCTCGTTACTGTGATAAAATACACATCAGAAAAATGCCATCCTAATGATTTTTAAGTGTACAGTGTGGTGGTGTTAAGTACGTTCATATTGTTGTGCAACCATCACCACCTCCATCCCGACAACCCTTTTCATCGTGCAGAAATGAAAGTCCGTGTCCGTAATGGTAACTCCCCAGTCCCTCGCCCTTTCCCCTGGCAGCTCACATCCACCTTCTGTCTCTGTGAATCTGACTGTTCTGGTACCGCGTGTGAGTGGAATCAGACAGCATTTGTGCTTCTGTGACTGTTCATTTCACTGCGTGTGATGTCTTCAAGGTTCATTCATGTCATAGCATGTTTCCAAATGTCCTTCCTTTTTGTGTTTTGAGACAAGATGTCTCTTGCCCAAGCTGGAGTGCAGTGGCATGATTTTTTGTAGAGACGGGGTCTCGCTATGTTACCCAGCTGGTCTCAAACTCCTGGCCTCAAGCAGTCCTCCCACTTCGGCCCCCCAAAGTGCTCGGATTACAGGCGTGAGCCATGGCATCTGTCTTTTAAAATTTTTAAAACAAGATCTTTTTAAAATTACAGCGTCCTTCCTTTTTGAGGCCTAATAACATTCCATTGTGTGACTGTGCCACATCTTGCTCATCCATTCGTCTGTTGGTGGACACCTGAGATGCTTCCATGTTCAGCTGTTCTGAGTAACGCTGCAGTGAGTGTGGGTGCGCAGGTATCTTGCTCAGTTCTTTGGGGCGTATCCCTGACGTGGAATTGTCGGATCATGTGGGAATTCCGTTTTAGTTTCTGAGCAACTGCAAAATTGTTTTCCACAGCGGCTGCACCATTTTCCACGTCCACCGATGGCGTGCAGAGTTTTCAGTTTGTTCATACCCTCACCGCCACGTTTTTGGCGGCTGTTCTTCTAATGGTGCCCATCCTAAATGCTGGGAGGGGACACCGCCTTGTGGTTGATGTGTCGACTGACTACGTATCTTCTCTGGAGAAATGGCTATTCAAGTTCTTTGCCTGTTTTTGAATTATTTTTTTTTTATTGTTGAGTTGTAGATGTTCTCTGTATATTCTGGATGTTAATCCTTTATCAGGTGTGTGATTTACAACTATTTTCCCATTCTGTGGGTTGCCCTTTTACTCTCTTGATAGTGTCTTTTGATGCACAAAGTCTTCAGTTTTCATGAAATGCAGTACATCTGTCTTTTCTTTTGGTGCCTTTGCCTTCAGCGTCCTATCTGAGAAATCATCGCCAAGGCCAGCATCTTGAAGCTTTTGCCCTGTGTTTTCTTTCGATGGTTTTTTTAGTTTTAACTCTTGCATTTAGGTCTGTGATCCATTTTGAGTTAATGTTTTGTATGTAACATTTAGCTAAGGGTCCAGCTTCGTTCTTCTGTGTGGACATCCAGTTTCCCCAGCACCGTTTGTTGAAAAGATGGTCCCTTTCCCGTTGAATGGTCTTGGCACCCTTATCAAAAATCATTTGATCATATACATGAGGGTTTATTTCTGGGGTCTTTATTCTGTGCCTTTGATCCGTATGTCTTATACCAGTACCGTACTGTTTTGATTATAGCTTTGTGGTAAGTTAAATCAGGAAGCATGAATCTCCAATTTTGTTTCTTTTTTTTTTTTTAGACAATTATTTGGCTGATTGGAATCTCTTGAGATTCCATAGGAATTTTAGGATGGATTTTTTCTATTTCTGCAAAAAATGATGTTGGGATTTTGTTAGGGATTGAATCTGTAGATAGCTTTGGGTAGTATTGACATCTTAACAGTATTAAGTCTTCTCATCCACAAACATGAAATGTCTTTCATTTTTCTCTGTAATCTTCCAGCAATGTTGTGTAGTTTTCATTGTTTAAGTCTTTTACCTCTTTATTTAAGCTGATTGCTAAGTATTTTATTGTTTTTGGTACTATGCAAATGGAACTGTTTTTCTTAAACTTTACTTGTTAGTATATAGAAATGCAGTTGGTTTTCGTGTATTGATTGTGTCCTGCTGCTTTGCTAAGTATGTTTATTCTAACAGTTTTGGTGGGGGAAGTTTCTCCTTGCGAGATCATAGCATGTGTGAACAGAGATAATTTTACCTCTTTCTTTCCCATTTAAATGCCTTTTCTTTCTTTTTCTTGCCTATATTGCTCCAGTCCTATGTTGAATAGAACTGCCTTCTAGCTGATTTAGAGGAAAGCTTTTGGTTTTTTACCACTGAGTGTGATGCTTACTGTGAGTTTCTCATGTATGGCTTTTGTTATTTTGAAGTAGTTTTTCTATTCCTAGTTTGTTGAGTGTTTTTATCTGTCACGGAAGGGTGTTGGATTTTGTCAAGGTCTTTTTCTCTACCACTTGAGATTATGGTATGGCTTTTGTCCTTCCTTCGGTTAATGTGCTGTGTTACATTGATCGATTTTCATTTTTTGACCGAATCCCACTGGGTAATGACACATGAAACTTTTAATACGATGCCAAGTTCAGTTTGCCGGTGTTTCGTTGGCGATTGTCACGTCAGTGTTCATCAGGGACACTGGTCTGTAGCTTTCTTTTCTGTGGTGTCTTTGGCTTTGGCAGTGGGATAACGCCGACCTCGTAGCGTGAGTGAGGATATGTTCCTTCCTCTTCATGTTTTGGAAAAGCTTTAGAGGGGTTGGCATTCGTTCTTTTCTGAATGTGTGTGAATTTGCTAGTGAAGCTGTCGGGTCCCGGGTTTTTCGTGTTGGGGGAGTTCGGATGCTGACGCAGTCTCCACACCACAGGTCTGTTCAGATTTTCTGTTTCTTTGTGGCTCAGTCCTGGATAGGATTTGTTTTTCTAGGAATTTGTTCCATTTCATATAGGTTATCTAATTTGTTAATATGCAATTTTCATAGTGCTCTCCTGTAATCCTTTTTGTTTCTGTAGAATAGGTAGTAATGTCGCCCACTTGCATTTCTGATTTTGTTTGAATCTTCTTTCTCTTAGTCCATCTAAGGTAAAGGTCTGTCAGTTCTGTTGATCTTTTCAAAGAACCAACTTCTCTGTTTATTTTGATTTTCTCTATGATTTTCATATTCTCTGTTTTGTTTATCTCTGCTCTAATCTTTATTATTTTCTTCCTTCCAGCTTTGAGAACATTTGTTCTTTTTTTAAATCTCCTTAAGTTGGTAGGTCGTTGATTTGAGGTCTTTCTCTTTTTAACGGAAGCGTTTTAGCTACATGTTTACCCTGCAGCTTGCTCTCACTGCATCCCGTACGTTTTAGGATGTTGTGTTTTCATTTTCATTTTTCTCTAAGTTTTTAAAAATTTCCCTTATGATTTCTTCCTTACCCCATTGATTGTTAAGAGTGTGTTGTTTAATTTCTACATTTGTGAATTTTCCAGTTTTCCTTCTGATACTGATTTCTAACTTCATCTGGGTATTTGGAGAAGATACTTTGATATCTAGCTTTCAGAAATCTACTAAGATTTAATTTGTGGCATGATCTATTGTTTGTCCTGGAGAATGTTGTGTACCCTTGAGGATAATGTGTGTTGTTGGGTATTGTTCTTTACATGTCTGTCAGACCTAGTTGGTTAATTGTTAAGTCCTCTATTTCCTTACTTACCTTCTGTGTGCTTGTTCTATCCCTTATTGGGAGAAAGATATTGAAGTCTCCAACAGTTATTACAGAACTTCATGTTTCTTTCTTCAGTTCTATCAATTTTTGCTTCATATATTTTGATGATCTGTCTGTGGGTAAGTGCAGAAATGTCTATACTCGCTACATCTCCTTGCTGGATTGAACCGTCTGTTAATGTTAGGTTATTATTAAGTATGGAGTGTCCGATTTCCTTAAATGCTAAGTTTGACAGTTTATATTTCTGACATTTCATTTTGACACTTTTTGTTTTGTTTTTTTTTTTATTGTGAAGGTACATTTTTCATTCTTTCAAATACATGTTTTTCTTTCAAAAAATTATTTTTTTGTTTTTTTAAATTTTTTTTATTTCAGCATATTATGGGGGTACAAATGTTTAGATTACGTATATTGCCTTTGCCCCACCCAAGTCAGAGCTTCAAGCGTGTCCATCCCCCAGATGGTGCACACCACACCCATTAGGTGTGTATATATGTATCCCCTCCTCCCTCAAAAAAAATTTTTAGACCAATTTTTGTGAAACCATAGGTAAGTAAAAAATTTGTGTTATTTTTGAATATGAGTTCCTTCATGGAACCAATGCAGTGCAGACAGCTCAAAATATCAACAAAGTGTTTGGGAAGGATGTGGCTAATGAACTCATAGTATGTTGATGGTTTGAGAAGATCCACCCTGGTGATTTTAATCTTGAAAATGAGCCATGTGGGCAACTTGAGACCAAGGTGGATAATGATGAGCTGAAAGCTCTAGTGGAAGTGAATCTATCTCAACCTCCATGTGCATTAGCAGCAAGGTTTGACGTTACTATTCCAACATGTTGGACCAATTGAAACAAATGGGCAGGTCAAGGAGCTGGATAGATGGATACCACATGAATTAAATGAGCGTCAGAAGAGAAATCATCTCAAAGCTTGGCCTTCTTTGCTGTCACAATATAAAGGCGAACCATTTCTATACTGTATATGATGAGAAATGGATTCTTTTTGACAGTTGCAAGTGTTCAGCACAAGGGTTGGACAAAGGTGAAGTGCCAAGTAGTAGGAGGGGGGAAAAAAGAAAAAAAAAAAGAAGTGCCAAAACAGTCCAAAACCGAATATTCATCAGAAAGCAAATGGTGTCTGTTTGGTGGTCTAGCGCTGGTGTTATCCACTACAGCTTCGTGAAACCTGGTCAGTCAGTTACAGCGGATGTCTACTGTAAGCAGTTGGATGAAATGATGAGGATGCTTGTGATTAAGCAGCCAGGATTGGTCCATAGAGACAGGCCAGTCCTCTTGCAAGACCACGTGTCTCACAAACAATGCTGCTCAAACTACAGAAGCTGGACTTGGAAACTCTCTGTCATCCACTGTATTAACCAGACCTTGCACCAACTGACTACCGCTTCCCCCAGGCTTGGACCACTTCTTGCAAGGAAAAATATTCAATTCTCAACAAGCCGTGGAAAACGCCTTTTGTGATTTCATCCCTCCTCGCTCTCCATGCTTCTTCGCTGCTGACATAAACAAGCTACCGTTAAGGTGGCAAAACTGTGTGGATAGTTCAGGCGCATACTTTGATTAATTGTACTGCTTCTTTGAGATATAATAAACTACGCTTTTGATTCAAAATCGGATATTTCATCTTTAATGACCTAGTATATTATAGCCTTCTTTGTCTCTTGTTAGCTTTGCTGATTTAAAGTCCACTTTGTATTTATTCACGTAGCCACCCCTGCTCGCTCGATTTCTGTCTACGTGGAATACCTTTTCCATCCTTTCACTTGCAATCTAATCGTGTCTTGGGCTCTAAGGTCAGTCTCTTGTATCATACATAGTTGAATCGTATTTTTTAAATTAATCCATTCTGCTAATCTCCTTTTGATTGGAGAGTTTAATCTGCTTACATTAAAGTGATTACTGATAAGGAAGGACTTTTGTCATTTTCTTACTCATTTTCTATATGCCATATAATGCTTTTGACCCTCATTTTTGTGCTATATTCTTTTATTTTTTTATTTCTTTTGAGTGAAACATTTTAATTCCCTTCTTGTTTCTTTTATGTATATTCTATAGCTATTTTCTTTGTGATTACCATAGAGATTACATTTAACAGCCTAATGTTATATCAGTTCATTTTGAGCGTATATCAGTTGAATTTCAATAACGTACAAAAACTCTGTCCCTGTGTGGCTCCATTCTTACTCCCTTTTGGTGGTTGATTTCATGAAATTACATCTGTATAAATTGTGTGTCCAAAAACACAGACTAATAATTTTTTATTGCATTGGTTTCTTAAATTATGCAGAGGATAAAATTTGGTGTTAGAATCCAAAATTACAGTATTGCTAGCTTTTAGGTTATTTTTAAGAATGTGTTAGTCTCTTAAATCATGTAGAAAACAAAAAGATGAGTTAAAAACTAAAGTTACAGTAATACCAGGTTCATAATTGCCCGTGTGTTTACTTTAATTGAGAACTGTATTTCTTCATGTGACTGAGTCACTCTCTGGCATCCTTCCACGCCAGCTGTCGGGGCTGCTCTGAGCATTTCTCGCAGGGCCGGTCTAGTGGTCACAGGCTCTCGCATCTTTATCTAGGAACATCTTAATATTCCTCATGTTTGAATGACAGCTTTGCTAGGTACAAGATTCTTCAGTGGCAGTTTTGCTTTAGTGCTTTAAATATGTCAGCTCACTGCCTCCGTCTTCCAAAGTCTCTTCTGAGAAATCCGCTGATAATCATTTAGGGTCCCTTGTTTGTTACAAGTGGCTTCTCTCCTGCTGCTTTTAAAATTCTTTCAAAAGTTTGATCATATTGTGTCTTAGTGTGGGTCTCTTTGAGTTTGTCCTGCTTGTAGGTCGTCGTGCTTTTTGGATGTTTCTATTTACGTCTTTCATCAATTTGGGAAGTTTTCAGCCATTATTAATTCAGATAATCTCTCTGACCATTTCTTTCTCTTTTCCTTCAAGAAGTCCCATGATACGCATGTTGATCTGCTCTGTGGTGTCCACGGGTCCCTCAGGCTCCGTTCACTTTTCTTCTTTCTGTTCCTCGTACCTGACGTTTCCGTTGTCTTATCTTCACACATGCTGATTCTTCCTTCCGCCTGCTCAGATCTGCCTTTGAATCCCTCAGCGAATGTTTCATTTCCATTATCGTGCTGTTCTGCTCCAGATTTTCTTTATGGTTTCTTTTTAGGTTTTCTGTCTCTTTATTGATATTTCCATTTTTTCCATGCAGTGTTTGCTTTCTCCACATCTTCTTTTAGTTCTCTGAGCATCTTTGAACTGTTGTTCTAAAGTCTTTGTCTAGTAGATCTGCTCTCAGGTCTTTCTCAGGGGTTGTTTGTTCTCTGAGTGGGCCATCCTTCTCTCTCTTTGCGGACATTTGAATCCAATAAATTCTCTCCCTTACCCAGGTCGAGCTGATTTTTGTTTTTGGGTTGTAGACTCCATGCGGGGATCAGACTGAGGTGTGAACGAAAGGCCATCTCAGGTCTCTGGGCCTGCGCCTTCACTTGCTCGTGCTTGGTCACTTTCCGATTTCCTCTGTTCGTGCAGTTGCCCTAGAAGGTTTTCATTCTTAAACATCCTGGCTTTCAAAGGGGAAAAAGAGCAGTGTTAAGGTGGCGGGGAAGTCGCTTCAGGCAGGGACGGCCTGCGACAGTGTGGGCAGATGTAGCAGTGGCGTCCACCTGTCTGTGCCTCTGAGCAGAGCACAGATCCCCTGTGTTGGGGGCAGGATGCTGTGGAACAGCTGCGGAGCGGCCTGCGGGGCTGGGTGGAGGTGGGGTGGGGGGGTGGGTTGCTGCTGGGTTGCCGCTGTCGTGCTGGGAGCTGAAATCGACCAGAATTGAGCACAATTCATCAGTCACGCCTTCCCGGGACGTTGCTGGCCATCCAGAGACTCCACAGTTCCAAATTAGTTACGTCAAACAGGTTCTGCCCGTGGGGCTGTCGTGCCAGTGGGGGGACGGCGCCCTGGTGCTCCCTGCTCTGCCATCCTCCCAGAATCCTGCCCTGACCTTTCTTGTGTTGTTTTCTAATGGTGCCCTCTTGTACCTCTTTCCTAGTGCCTGAAATCGTGAGGGAGACACAGGACCTGATTGAACAGGGGGCGCTCCTGCAAGCCCACCGGAAGCTCATGGACCTGGAGTGCTCCCGGGATGGGCTGATGTACGAGCAGTACCGCATGGATAGCGGGAACACACGTGACATGACCCTCATCCACGGCTACTTCGGCAGCACGCAGGGGCTCTCCGATGAGCTGGCCAAGCAGCTGTGGATGGTGCTGCAGAGGTCGCTGGTCACCGTCCGCCGCGACCCCACCTTACTGGTCTCAGTCGTCAGGATCATTGAAAGGGAAGAAAAAATCGACAGGCGTATACTTGACAGAAAAAAGCAAACCAGTTTTGTTCCTCCCGGGAGGCCCAAAAACTGGAAAGAGAAAATGTTTGCCATCCTGGAGAGAACCGTGACCACTAGAATCGAGGGCACACAGGCTGACACCCGGGAGTCGGACAAGATGTGGCTCGTTCGCCACCTGGAAATCATACGGAAGTACGTCCTGGATGACCTCATTGTTGCCAAAAACCTGATGGTTCAGTGTTTTCCACCCCATTATGAGATCTTTAAAAACCTCCTGAACATGTACCACCAAGCCCTGAGCACACGCATGCAGGAATTGGCATCAGAGGACCTGGAAGCCAACGAGATCGTGAGCCTCCTGACGTGGGTGCTGAACACTTACACGAGGTACGGCTAGCTTTACGTCTTCCGCTCTCTTTATGTAGAAACCTGTGTGTAAAAACCTGCCACAGACGGTCGCCGCATGGTCCAGTGTGGTGTTTAGCTCCGGGCAGGTGCCCTGCGCCCACGCACTGAGTCAGGGCCTGCCCACGGGGTGGGAGCGCCGTCACGTCTGGGCGCCGTCACGGTGAGCAGCTCGGCACTGGGCTTGTTTTCTGTTCTCACCGTGGCTGGTTCGTGTCTCCCCACGGACACCAGGAGGCTAGTGTGTTCTCGCCCCATTTTACAGGTGAGGGCAGGTGGTCCCAGGAGGTGCTGTGACCTGCACAGTCACCCGCTGGGGAAGAGACCATCATCATCTTCCCAGCTTCCAGCAACACCAAGTTTTGTTTCTTTTCGCCAGTCAACTACAGTGGTTAATCTTTCAAAAATAAAGTTATAGCATGGAGAGTCCTAGAAAAATCAATTACCCTTTTTGTGTTTTAGCATGAGACTTTGTCACTTCATGTGAGGGAACTTGAGCCGCTTCGCGCGTGGATTGACGTGAGGTAGGGTTTAAAACATGAGCCAGTGGTGGAGGTGTTCTGAAATTCCTTAAGGTTCGGTAGCTGAAACGGTAATTTATTTAATTTTGCATGGTTTCATGGATAGAAAACAAGATTAAGTAATGCACTGGGAGTTTTTTCCTTTTTCCCATCTTGTCACTGCTGTGGAGAAATTAAGTAACCTCCTTTTCAGCAATGATGTGTGTTTGTTTGCTGGTAGTCGCTTACATTCGAGAGTCTGTGCTCTTCAATGAAGGGGGATGTGAACAGAAAGGAAGTGTCGCCCAGAGGTGACCATCTTGCGGCTTTACTGTGCGCGGCCCAGGACCCCATGCCCCTGCACCCCGTGCCCCCAGATAGCCGCGAGGCGGGGACTGCCATGATTATCCGTCCTCAGCATTTACTGTGCCTGACAGGAGGTGGGAGGTCTTACGATCATCTTCACCCATCTTCCTCATGGGTGAGAAAACCAAGACACATGGGAACAGCTATGTGCTGTGGCCGACAAGTGGGGGCAGGGTTCAGATCCAGGCCCTGGGCTGCCTGGGCTCCAACCGCTAGATGGGCCACACATTTGCGCAGCCTGCGCCATCTCTGCCTTGACTCTGAGCGTCGTCCCATCAGCAGAGGATGCTCTCCTCTGCCGGCCCCTCAGGTGGGGTGCACTGCCCCCCCCCAGGGAAGCATCTCCCCGAGTCAGGCTTCTTGGGACAGAAAGAGTGGGTTGCATAGAGAGTCCTTGCTCACCTGCAGTTTCCTGGAGCTCTTCTCCGCTCAGGAAGATATCGGGTTTCTCACAGATGGTGGACTGGCTGTTAGTGATACTGGTCAGTGTTATTCTGAAGATTAATACGTCTTTAGGGAAAGTAGAGAAGACGTGAATTTTCTGAGTGACCAAACCTTTGGTGTTTAAGGACCCAGCCACAAATATTAACTGTTTCTCACAAAAGCTTTTTTCTGACTTGCGGTTAGTACTCCCGGCCGTCTGCACAGTAGGCCGCACACGGCTGTGCTGGTTCCTGTGGACGCTTCCATCAGGAATGTCTCGCATTCTGTGTGTTGGTTGTCATCTTCCAGAGATGAGTGGTGTGACTGCGGTGGCTCGTGTCTCTAAGTCACATTGCAGTCACCCCTCAGTGTTGAAGGGATTTGGGTCCAGGACCCCCCTGGGTACCAGAATCCTCCGAGGCTCAAGTCCCTGATCTCAGATGGCGCAGTATTTGCAAATAACCCACACAAATCTTCCGTGTGCTCTAAATTCTCTCTAGGCCACTTGTAATGCCCACTACAGTGTCAGCGGTGTGGACGTAGCTATACTGTATTATTTTTTAATTTACATTCCTTTTTACTGTATTTTTATTGATTTTTCCCAAATGTTTTCCACTTGTGCTTGGTTGCGTCCGCGGATGCGGAGGGCTGGCTGCAGTTACTCGTGACCCTATTAGTTACGTGTGATCCTGCAGCACTTCCTGTTTGCCAGGCCCTGGGGGTTCTCTCCTGCATTTGAGCCCTCGTACCCTGTGAGGCTGGCACAGTGGGACGAGGCCAGGCTTGAGGCGACTGTGGCTACGCAGCCAGAGAGGGGCCGTCACAGGCCCCATGCCCTCGGTTCCTTGCCGGCACGCTGCCTTTTCCGAGTGCTGGGAAGGCTGGATACTGAGGCCCCCGGGACGGTGGGTGTTTACATGTCGGAAGAAATAGCAGCACTCAGACTCACTTGAGCACATTCTTCCTGGGTCCCTTGGGGTTTGTCATTCTCATTCCCGGCTTCTCCGCAGTATGGAGATGATGGGGAACGTGGAGCTGGCCCCAGAAGTGGACGTCAGCATCCTGGAGCCTCTGCTGTCCCCACACGTGGTCTCTGAGCTGCTCGACACGTACATGTCCACGCTCACTGTGAGTAGTGCCTGGCCTGGGGCCCAGACGCCACTGCGCTGGCACCTGTCAGCTGGGCTTTGAGCAGCGGGGGGAGGAGGCAGGGTGAGGGACGTGCGTTTGCAGTGAGTGGTGGGGAGCAGCTCCTCCTCTGGGCCTGGCTCTGGAGGAGGGAGCCGTCCTCGGGTCCAGGCCACATGCCGTGGTGTCTGCCAGACTCTGGGTCTGGGTGAGGGTGGCAGTCAGGACTGAAGGGCAGGCTGGTGACCACGGGTGATCATGGAGTGAGGGGGCCTGTGCGGCCAGACAGCAAAGACAGGGCTGTGACTGCTGTCACTGGAAAGGGGAGCCGTCTGCTCTGAGGACCTGAGCTGGTGGAGCTGCTGCTTCTGGGCAGGGAGGGCCTGGCGGGGCCAGAGCTCGTTCTCCCGCTCGTCCGTGTGCTTCTCACCAGCGGGACCTGCGTCCAGGAGATCTTCTGGTCCGTTCTCTCTCTGTCTGGAGTGAGGCTTTTGGTGAAAGTCCACGGAGACTGGTTGGGTCCTGCCCTCCACGGAGGCGGCTCAGGAGGTCCTCACTCCAGCGTCCTCTTTGTTGGGGAGCAAGGATGCTGGTGTCCCGCGGATTCTGGTCTGTGCAACGGGACACCATGGCAGAGAGGGCAATTGGCGCCACTCAGAAGCGCCTGTTCTGTTCTTTTTTTCTGCTGAACCTCGTCTAGTCCAACATCATCGCCTGGCTGCGGAAAGCACTAGAAACAGATAAGAAAGACTGGGCCAAGGAGACGGAGCCTGAGGCCGACCAGGACGGGTACTACCAGACGACTCTCCCCGCCATCGTCTTCCAGGTACATCCATGGGGCTCTCGGCTGTGTCCTGGAAGGATAAAGGGGCTGTAGGTTTCACAAGGGACCCAAAGTGCCCCGGTCTTTGTGTGTAGAGCAGAGTAGAGACCCTGAGAGCCCCGCCGGGCCCATCCAAGTCCTATTCCCCCCTCTGCTCTGCGCACCCCCACCGCGCCCAGCTGGAGAAACCCAGGGTCGTACTTGTCAGGTAGTTCTGCCTCGGTCACTTTAGTTTGCCTACTCTTCTCAGGTTTGCGTTAGAGCCTGATCGTGTTATATCGTGTGACTTTCCAATTCGAGTTTGCTTGCTTGATGTTTCTTACTGTTTTGAATGACCAAGATTTTGGCGTCAGAAATGCCACATGACTGAGTCTAGTCTGATGGATTTGGGAAAAGACCTTTAGCGTTTTCAAGGTGCTTTCCTGCACTGTCGGTGGTACCAGGTGCCAGACACCTGGGCGCCCTCACAGCTTCCTGACCTCCGATGCCTGGCTGCCCGTTCCCCTTGCCCCTGGCCCTGGGGTGCATCACATTTTCTTCCCTTGAGGGAAGTGGCCAGGGTGGGAGCTGAGTAGGGTTAGAGTGGTCACTACGGACTCCACCCGCTGGGTAAGTGTGTACACTGGCCAGGCTGGCAGGTGTCGGCTCTCTCTGGATGACGCTGTCGGTCAGCAACGGCTCAGGCCCCACTTCTCTATCATGCTGGAGACTGACGCATGAGACAGCTCCGCCTCACGCCCTCCTTGTCCACCCCGTCCCGCCCACTGGCCCCGCACTGTCCCCTGGCTCTTAAGAAACCTGCGTCACAAGTACGTGGACGTGAGTGAGGGTGAAACGCCCCAGGAGCAGGCCAGGGCGGGAGCCAGTGCCCCTCCCCGCCAGCCTCCCGTCAGCATGTCACAGCTCCTGCCTGCGGCGTGAGGACGGACACGCGCCCCTTGGTAGAAACCAACCTGCAGGTAATTAAGCAATGATTCCCTTGTTACCTGGTGAGAAGGTTGTTTGCTTTCTAGCTAACTTTGTTATTTTCCAAGTAGTTTCATTTTTTCTCTCAATTTAGACACCCTAACTACCGATTAGCAGATGGGGGTTTGTATAACAAGAAACCTGCACTCTAAGTATATTCTTGTGAGATTATATCAGAATTCATAAGTTCTCCAATTTCTAGATGTTCGAACAGAATCTTCAAGTTGCTGCTCAGATAAGTGAAGATTTGAAAACAAAGGTACTAGTTTTGTGTCTTCAGCAAATGAATTCGTTCCTAAGTAGGTATGTATTTTTGCCAGTCTGCTAATTTAGAAATTACTTGTTTTTAAAAATTAAGAGCAAAAATTAGTTGGTCCCAATATGCCTGTTACTGAACAAAAATTAAGACTCGATTGCCTATACATCGCCTCCTTTTGTTGCTTAGCAATGCAGAAAGGTGGAGTGGGGTTCTGTTGTGATCGCCCTTTCTCGTGGGTCACCGCGTCCACTTGGGCTCCCCGCCCTGCAGTGCTGCCTGGTCCCGCGTGGTGGCTCTGCCGTGCTGGCACCGCAGTCGGAGCCTGTCCCAGAGACTCCGCATTCCTGGGCTGGGGATGGCGGCCGTGAGAGGGGCGTTGGCAGTGGGAGGAGCCCTAGCAGAGGCTTCGAGGTGGGCACGGCCCAGCGTGCTGCCTGCCCCCGGGTTGCTTATGAAGCAGGTTTTCAAACCTATGCAGAAGTAGAAAGCATGGCTTCAAAGACTGTTCACCCCTCGCCCGGGTTCAGAAGCTCCCCCTTCCAGAGCCCCCGAGCCTCATGTGTTCTCCCGCCATCCTTGCCTCTCCTGGAGTTCCCTGAGGCAAACCCCAGAGGCTGACGTTGCCCCCCTGTATTCGCCCCTGCAGCTGCAGTGCCACCCAGCCACCCTGTCTGCACCGGGATTCCCCGGGGTCTGCCTCGCACGTGGTCGTTGGGGGAGCTAGTCTCCGGTGCAGGAGAGCAGCCCACCCAGCCCTGGCTGTGGGAGAGACAAGCAGGTCTCTCATGCCCTGCATCCTCACGGTGGCCCTCAGCCCGGTCCTCAAACCACCATCTGCCCACCAGCCCGAAGTCGGCTCTGAGGCTCGCTCAGCTCTCTCGTTATTTATTTTCTGGCGCACGTGCCCTCCATGCTGTAGCTGCCACTAGACATGGCTTCCGTGTGTCCTGTCCTGGTGGCTCAGGTACCAACAGCCAAGCCCTTTGCTCAGAGTCCCCTGCCAGCCGTTCATCCACAGTGTTCATGGCCTGAGTCCCTCAACCCTGCTGTCCCCAACTCCCAGTCCATGGCCCGGTACCAGTCCACGGCCTGTTAGGAACCAGGCCACCCCACCCCTGCCCGTCCGTGGAAAATTGTCTCCCACCGAACTTGGAAATGGGTCGCACATCAGGAGGCGAGTGGCAGGTGGACGAAGCTTCCTCTGCGTTTAAAGCCGCCCCAACGCTCGCGTCACCACCTGAGCTCCGCCTCCCCGCCCCACCCCGTCCATGGAGAAACTGTCTTCCATGAAACCAGGCCCTGGAGCCAAAAAGGGGACCGCTGCTCTATCCCATCCCCCAGGGGTCTCGGCCCGAGTTAGTCGTTTCTTTCGAGGTCAGTGTCGTTGGTGGGGTGGGGTCCACTGCAGAGGGAGCTTCCCTGACCTCCTTGAGCCGTCTGCCGCCCTGAGCTGCACTTCAGACAGAAAGGCAAAATAAAGATAAATGCCTAACGCATTCCCCGATGCCAGACTTTGTTCGCTCCTTTTTTAGCATGTCTTAAAAATATTTACAGGCTGTTCACGGTAGTATTCTCCTCCCATATGTATTTGAAAATCTCCATAATATGTTTAAAAACAAAGTGTGTAGCCATCTAATTGTTTGTTTTCTTGACATTTCAACTGTTTTCTTGATAATTTTTAATTGGGTTTCTTCTGGGAAAATTTCTGAAAAGGACATTTGAATGATATTCTTAAAACTATCGTATGAGTTGCTTGGTAAGTTGTGTTTCAAATAAAATAAGATAATCCTTACCCACTACTTACAATTAAGTATTTCACAATATTTTTACAATTATTAAGTGGAATGCGGAACCATATTGCTAAGGCTGATCTGGAATTATTTTTGAATACCATGTAAATGATCAGTTAACTCTGTTCTTCTGTTAGTGTGGATCATCTGAAAATTTATTTTTAAAAGCTCATCTGGTCAAATGTCCAATTTCTGTCTCGGGCGTAACGTCCTTGTGGCGTTTGAGCAGCTCCGGGCTGCCCTGGGCATGGTTCCGACGTGCGCCTGTGCCCGCAGGTACAAGGAGGAGGCGCAGCTCTACAGGGAGGAGCACCTGCGGGACCGGCAGCGGCCGCACTGCTACGTGCAGTACATGATCGCCATCGTAAACAACTGCCAGACCTTCAAGTGAGCGAGCCCACGGAGGCTGCGCCTCGGGGTGCGGGGAGTGCGGCGCTCAGGCACCCAACTGAACCTGGACTATTCCCCTGCAGAGAATCCATAGTCAGTTTGAAGAGGAAGTACTTAAAGAATGAAGAGGAGGGCGTGTCTCTGAGCCAGCCGCACATGGACGGGGTCCTGGACGCCATCGCCAAGGAGGGCTGCGGTGGCCTGCTCGAGGAGGTCTTCCTGGACCTGGAGGTGGGCTGGCTCTCGCCTGCTGTTTCCGGGCTGTGAAACGCACGGAAACTGCCCCGTGCAACACTGTGTTGTGAGCTGAGCCGTGCACTGCGTCCGTGGTAAAGCGGGGCAGAGGACCTCTGTTGCCCGTGCATGGCACAAGGTCTGCACAGCTCAGCAGAGACTCTGAGTAATCACTAAAGAGAGCAAACCACCTAGCGGATTCCAAAATAGAAAAAAGCGTGTAGAAGCCTGTCACAGAAGCAGACTGAGAGCACATGCACACACCCACCGTCACGTCACATAGACCAGGTTCACCTTTGAATAGAGATGCGAAACACACACACGAAGATCATTCACACAGTGCTCACAGCCCCTTATCAGAGGCGTAACATGCCCTGAACAAGTAGGGTTATTTCAGAAGTACAGAGGTGGTTTAGTATTATTTAGATGTATTGGCAGAAACCAGGACGTGTTTAAGAAACAAACCCTGAGCAAGTCATGGTCCTGCCGGAGACCCGGCGTGGTTGATGGACGTAGCCGCCGACTGGGCAGTGCCGTGCAGGGTGAGAGAGTGGAGACGCAGTGAGAGCTTCCCTGGGGGAAGAGACACTTTAACTCTCAGCTGGTTTAGAGAAAAGAGGGAAATGCTTACATTCGAAATTATTTCACAATTCAAAAAAAGACAGTATAATAGAAAAATAGACAAAGGACATGAATGACCACTTCATGGAAAAAGAAATACCAATGTCCAAAACACGAAACAAAACACCCAATCTTACTGATCATCAAAGAAATGCAGATGAAGACTGAATACTGGCAGGGCGCGGTGGCTCACACCTGTGATCCCAGCACTCTGGGAGGCCGAGGAGGGAAGGATCCCTTGAGGTCAGGAGTTTGAGACCAGCCTGAACAAGAGCGAGACCCCATCTCTACAAAAAAACAGAAAAATTAGCCAAGTATCGTGGTACCTGTAGTCCCAGCTACTCGGGAGGCTGAGGCAGGAGGATCACTTGAGCCCAGCAGTTGGGGGCTGCAGTGAGCTATGATGACGCCACTGCTCTCCAGCCTGGGTGACAAGTGAGACCTTGTGTCCAAAAAAAAGACTGAATATTATTATATTTATTGCTTAGCAGGATGGCAACGATTAAAAACACAGATACCACTCAGTGTTGTTGAGGGCATGAGAAAAAAGGTGTGTTTCTGTTCTGTGTAAAACTGAATCAGTACAGTTTTTGGAGGGCAGTTTGGAAATAGTTATTGGAGTTTTAATTTGCATACTTTTTGACTTAAGGAATGATTTTGAGGAATTTCACCTGCAGAAATATACAAATTCACTGTTGTATTACTTACAATTGCAAAATGTGAAAAATCTGAGTGTCCATTAATAGAGAATTGGGTAAATACGGAGTATCCACATAATACATACATGCATATGCCAGAGGTAGAATGTGCACACGTGTGGCCGTGTTCGTGTCTAAGCTGTCGGTCTGTGCGGCCGTACGTGGTGCAAATCTCCTGACCTTATGGCACGTACCTGCCGAGTGCGTCACAGTAGCACTGGTACCCAAGGCGTCTCGCTGTCGGCATCAGGAAGTCAGGGGACGTGGCAGAGATCTGCCCTCCCACGCGCGTGTGACTCTGGCTCGCGGTTCTGTGATCCATTTGTGCTTTTCAGCAACACCTGAACGAGCTGATGACGAAGAAGTGGCTGCTGGGGTCGAGCGCGGTGGACATCATCTGCGTCACCGTGGAGGACTATTTCAATGATTTTGCCAAAGTTAAGAAGCCGTATAAGAAGGTGAGAATGTGGGTGCCATCCAGGGTTCACCTTCCAGCCGGGGCCCCTTGGGTCCTGTTGGAACCCGGAGTCCGGCGAGTTCCGTGAATGAGGCTCTGCTGGTGGTGCAGCCCCAGGGAGGCAGGAGGCCTGGGAAGGTGGGGTGTCGTGGCTCCTGAGTGGAGACTGAGCACCAGCCGCTTTGCTCCTTCCCGTGACCCCACGAGCTTCCACCCGCTGGGCGGGAGAGGGCGTCCGCGCCACGTGTCCCAGCACAGGCTCAGCGGCGCTGGCCCCACAGAGCAGAGTGGGGCGTCAGGGTGCAAGGAGCGGTGAGGAGCAGGAGTTGCCTGGGCACCCGTGAGAGCACACGCAGCTGCCGTCCGTTCTCCGCCCCAGCAGAGGCGGGGCTCCTGTGCAGGTCCTGGTGCGAATAGGAGGGTGAGGGGCCATGTACAGGTCCCTGTGGCCCCTGCCCACCGCACCCAGGGTGCCGGGGCCCTGCCCTCACCCTCGCCCTGCAGGTCTCCAGTGCTGCTGTTTCCTTACCAAGGCCTGTCCTTAGGTTGCCGTTGTTGCTATTAAAAGTGTTACTTTTTAAGATTAGGCTTTTTAACTGCTTATTTCTGGTTCACGGAAATGTCAGTGGTTTGACACGTGGATCTTATTTCCAGGACTTGGTAACTTCCCAGGTGTTCCCGGCAATCTGTCTGGGTCTTTCGGGAGCTCTCTGGAGACAGTTCTTTGGTCTGTGGATAAGGACGTGGTGTGTCGTTTTCACTTGTGGTCTGTACCCCTTTTGTGTCTTTTCCTTGTCCTGATGCTGGCTTGGACATCTAGGACATGGGGTGTCCTTGTCTAATTCTTGTTTTTAAAGAAAATTCTTCTAACTCTTTGCCAGTAAAAGTGGTACTTACCGGGGAGACTCCGGTGTTTTAAACCGAACCGATCTGTCTGTTCACAGCTGCCAGGAGGGCTCTGCCCCCTTGATGCCTGCAGGGGGTTGGCGAAAGCAAACCTTAGGCCAGGGTCTTCCAGAGCCACGGTGTGTTCACAGCTGGCACAGAGACAGCCCCACCGCTGCCTGGGGCTCTGGGGCCCTCCGTGCCCTGGCCCAAGGGACGGCAGCCAACACTGCATATTCCAGTGAGGCCTTGTGGGTTCGGGTGGTGGGACCTAGGCGAGGGCAGGGGCTCTAGACCGCAGGTGCCACATGAGAGCGCGCGTGCGGTCCACACACCACGCGGGAGCGTCGGGACCGGCTGGCGCCTGCAGCGGGTTCCCAGTGCTCACTGCCTTGTGTCACGCCACAGCAACAGAACAGCAGAGTCCCCTCAGAGGATGTAACCTGGATGGCGGCCCCCAGCAGAGATGGGGCCACAGCCCGGGTGGTGAGGAGTTGCCTCCATCCTCCCTCCTGGCCACCCGTGGTGGCCCAGTGGGTATGGGCCGGAGACCCGGGAGGAAGCAGTTCTGTTTCTTTAGGTGTCCTGGGAGGCTTCAGCCTCTCTGCGTCCCTGAGTTGTTGGTTCAGTAGGGTTTTTCTGGGACTTCGTCCAGTTTAGTGGCCACAGTGACTGTCTAAGGCGTCTCCTCTCCTCCCCGCATGGCGGCGTGCGCTCATGTCCCTGATCAGTTAACTCAGGGGTACATGAAACAGACCCTGTCCACAGGCAGCGACAGACCCAACATCGTGCAGCCAGCGCCCAGAAAGGGAGGCACACGCGGCGGCCCTGTCCTCCTCCTGGGTCCTGGCTTCTCTGACACCGGCCGTGTGCACCGCATGGTGGAGCCGGGTGTGGGTGCTCTCAGACATACGTAGATGTCGTCGTCTTTGTCTCGCTTTTCTGCTTTACCTCCCAAGCAACTGTGACGAGCGTCTGTTTTGTCTGCCGCATGGGATCCCACGGCCACTGGTCACTCCGTCCTGAGCGGGGGTGCGGTGGGCGTGTGGTGCCAGCATCTGAGTCCACCGGTCTGGAGCTCTCCCCGTGGTTTTAGCTGGCACTCCCTTGTTAATGCATGGACACCTTTCATTTGGTTGGTCACTTGGAATTCCTGTTTTCTGAGGTGCCTTCAAGGTCTTCTGCACGTTTTTGTACCAAGTTGTCTGTTATTTTTTCCATTTGTAGGATTTTTTGTATGTTCTGGATATGGGTTCCTAGCTGGTTATGTGTTACATGCTCTTCCCAACTGTGTGTTTCTGTCATGGCCCAAATCATGTCCCCCAAGTTGACATGTCGAAGTCTGACCCCCAGGACCTCAGAATGGGCCTGTGTTGGGAGATGGGTCTTCGCTGAAGTGGTTGACTTACCACGAGGGGGTTAGGGTGGCCCCGACTAGCGTGACTGGTGTCCCCCTAAGAAGAGTAGATGAGGACACAGACATGCACAGAGGGACGAGCCTGAGGACACAGGGAGGGGACGCGTCGACAGGCCTGGAGGGGGTCTCAGGAGCCAGCCCTGCCGACACCTGGCCCCAGCGCCGTGAGGCTCCGTCTTTGCTGCCAGAGCTGCCGGCATGTGGCGCTCTGAGCCGTCTGAGCAGGCGGGTGTGGTTTATAACTCTGCGATTTCTTTCGAGGAACAATGCCCTTAATTTTAATGGCAAATGTATCGTTTTTTTATGGTTGGGTTTTTCTTCTTTTCTTAAAGGTGGCTTTATAACCTAACCTTCAACAAAGTTCTTTTAACCATTAAGTTTACATTTCAAGAATTTTAATTCCTAAAAGTTATAGGTGTTTATTTTTTCAAACTTACCCGGTCAATTTTGAATTTTTTTTGCATCTTTTATTTCTTTAAATGTTTCGTACGTTGCTGTGTCAGTTGATGTCAGACGATCCCGTATCGGAAGCCCTGCGCCGGGCTGGGTGCTGGTCCCGGGCCGGGCCTATTGGGTTTTGATTGCCACGGCTGCTCTTTCGTGTTTCTGTGACCTTTGGCCGTGGATTGTGTGTGGACAGTGGAATCATTGAAACCCTCAGGGCCTAGGGAGAGGGCACCTCCCTCCAGCAGAACATTGGCTCTTGGGTTGGGAGGCTCCTGGGCATAGCTGCTGCAGTGGTGCTGAACGGCGTTGCCACCGCTTGCTTTGGGCCGGCTCGTCTCGTGCGTCTTGCTGGGTATGGCAGCCGAACTCTCAGGCCCAGTGGTGTGCGCTGTCTCACTTTGTGCCCAGCGAGTCTTCACAGTAGCTCACATGCCTCCCGTGGGCGCAGACCCGTGCAGACGCCCAGTGGAGTGGACGCAGCCCCAGGGGCCTGCTGCAGCTGACAAGTGTCGGCCGCAGTTCCTTCGCCATGGGGGGGCCTCTCCGGCAAGCCCAGGCGCCCCCCTTGGCTTCCTGTCCTTCTCTCACCCTAATGCTCCGGGGACCTCCCTTCTCTGCCCTGTCCTCCCTCCTGAAACTCACCCGCTGCCTGGACTCTGGGCTCCTCTTTCCTCTGAAGCTGCTGTTTTCAGGTGCCGCAGTCATTAGCTGAGCTGTGCTCAGCAGCAGGTGCCAATGCCGTCTGCGCAGGGAGTGCTGATGCGTGCGCCACGCGTCGGTGGATCCCATTGAGCCCTGTCTGGCGGGCAAGGCCGGAGCTGGTCTGGCCCGGGGTTCCCCTGTCGAGCCCACGCTCTGCCCTCAGGTGAGACGCTCAGAGGCAGGCAGAGTGAGACGTGGACTTGGAGCGCCAGGGGGCGTGGCGTGAGCGCAGCCTGGGTTTCCTTGGGACATGCGTAGCTGCCAGCGTGGCAGTGCTCGCGGCCGACCGCTGTCTCTCCTGCAGAGGATGACGGCCGAGGCGCACCGGCGCGTGGTGGTGGAGTACCTGCGGGCTGTCATGCAGAAGCGCATTTCCTTCCGGAGCCCTGAGGAGCGCAAGGAGGGTGCTGAGAAGATGGTCAGGGAGGCCGAGCAGCTCCGCTTCCTGTTCCGGAAGCTGGCTTCGGTGAGCGTCTCAGTCATTGTTTAAAAGTCCCGAGTAATTGGCAGCTTCGTGGAATTCTCCGGGGCAATTCCTTGAGCGCGCAGGAAACGTAGCTCAGCAGCTGCTTTTTCAGTCTCCGCCCCCAGAGCTGTTCCGGCCAGTGGGTCAGGTCCAGTCACGTCCGGAGCCACGTGACGCACAAGCCCCCGTGTTGTCAAGCAGAGCGCGGGCATCCAGAGCCTGCCGACTGGGTGCCTGGGATGCGTGACCAGGGCAGGCGCACTTGCCGCAGTGGCTCCCAGACGGTTGTAGCCCCTGGTCTGCTGTGTTCTGAGGTGCTGGGCGCACCCACTGGTGTGACTCCACAGCTGCCACAGGCACGGCCCACCCCACCTTCTGGACAGACTTGAGGCATTTGCACGAAAGAGGAAGGTGCCTGGCCAGGGAACGGTTCTGAAGATGTCGGAACCCAGGTGTGCCTGCTGCTCTGGGCCATAGGGCCGAGGGCTACTCCTCACACGCTTGCTGCTTTCCAGGGGTTTGGTGAAGATGCGGATGGTCACTGTGACACCATCGTGGCCGTGGCAGAAGTGATCAAGCTGACAGACCCTTCCCTGCTCTACCTGGAAGTCTCGACTTTGGTCAGCAAATACCCAGACATCAGGTAATGGACGTGCCTCTCCCGTTAGAATTCCCAGGGTGCAGCAGCAGCCCTTCTCACTGTCATTGGGAAGGTGGAGAGGTCACGGGCCTGGAGATCATCTGTGCACACAGCAGGTTTGGGCAGGAACACGATCAGATGGCGCCCATGTGGAGGGCCCGGCCCGAGCAGGGTGGCTTCTGTGCCCACGCAGCCGACGCTGTGGTGTGGGTAGGCTGAGGTCACGGGATCCGTCCTGGCCCGACAACGGTGGGGGTGGTGGCTGGGGTGTTGGGCAGGCAGGGTGTGGGCTGTGGAGTGGTTCAAGTGGGACGACTTAGGAAACTTCCCCTTGTGCTCGAGGTAGAGAGTGGCCAGGTACCATGCTCGGCCAGGACACCGGAGTGAGCGCTCACTGAGAGGGAAGGGGCCCGCCCACCCGGGCTTGGCCTTTGTGACCCCATCCCAGGACACCTGCCATCTCCATGAGAAGCCATGTGTGACTGAGCCCTATCTGGACACCTGCCTGTGGCCTCTCACTGCCATTGCTCTGGTTAAGCAGGAGAAGTGGGGTCCTGGGCTCTCCTTTCTCCCCTCTAGTCAGGCCGTCCTGTAAACAAGGTAGATAAAGACAAGATTTAAAGAGTATTTTGCCATTGTGTATTGAGAACAGACCACAGTAAGGTGAAAACTCAGGTATTTGCCCCAGAAAAGGAAAGGTCCTTTTATCAGCAGCTGCCCCCACCAGTTCTGGGGGCCTTAGTGTGGGCCGAGTGGGCCGAGGCAGCCCCCCTGTGGACGCCCTGCAGCCTGGCGTGGGGTGTGGGTGTGAGCCATGGGTGTCCACGACCTGGGCGTGGGGTGTGGGTGTGAGCCATGGGTGTCCACGACCTGGGCGTGGGTGTGGGTGTGAGCCGTGGGTGCCCACAGCCTGGCGTGGGGTGTGGGTGTGAGCCGTGGGTGCCCACAGCCTGGGCATGGGGTGTGGGTGTGAGCCATGGGTGTCCACGACCTGGGCGTGGATGTGGGTGTGAGCTGTGGGTGGCCAGGGCCTGGGCGTGGGTGTGGGTGTGAGCCATGGGTGTCCACGACCTGGGCGTGGGTGTGGGTGTGAGCCGTGGGTGCCCAGGGCCTGGGCGTGGGTGTGGGTGTGAGCCATGGGTGTCCACGACCTGGGCGTGGGTGTGGGTGTGAGCCGTGGGGGCGCAAGGACAGGGCTGGGGTGTGGGGTGGACCCCGGGGGTGACCACCCCGTGGGGTGGGTG